>CAJDSM010000043.1:21930-32745 GCA_903981925.1 Ostrea lurida
AAAAAATGTTGAATTCAGCATATTTTATAGTATGACGAATGACTGTTTTGTAGGGAGATTATCTCTCTTTCCTTCAATATTTTTTTTCTTCTCAAGTTAATGCCACATTGGGCATCATACTTAAAATAACTAGCAAGGTTTTTGTAGGATGAACAAGTAAAATCTGGACACAAATGAAACGATCTGATGGTACATTCTCTCTCTCTTTCTTTCTTTCCCCCTCAGATTATGTACTGCCAGGGATTACACAAATAATTTTGTTAATCATTCTTTCATAATTTAAAGGTGAAATTGTCCTTATATTAGCTAGGCCAAAGTGAATTAACAGTGTGTTTCCTGCCCCTCATAGTACCAAAGCAATCCTGGTTATAATCCAAGGAAAAGTCTTGTCACAAGGAATACTCATGTGAAATATGAAAGCCCTGTCATCATAAGTTTTTGCAAACAGACCAGCTAGCAGACAAACTAAAAACTATGAATTTTGCAATGAATTTTGGTGGTACAAATTTAGCACTGTCTATATATATATACCTAAACACAGTATATATATCCATTCATTTTTGCAACTTCCTGTGAAATCATTGCATTTTGGTGCACGAGTGTGGACCATCGCACTTTGGCGTGACGGACCTTTACACTTTGGTGCATGATTGAATACCATCACACTTTGGCATGTCAGACCATCACACTTTGGCGCAAAAGTGTGGACCATCACACTTTGGCTTTAGCCACACCATCCGGGTTTTGGCGCAGACCATCGCACTATGGAGTCATAATTAAATATATATCACAATATTAGTAATGATAGACATTTCCTTAGAAACATGTTCCAGTTGTAAATAATTTGTGTATGAATACAGATCTACTATCTCTCTATAAATACAGTACTACTGAGTAGGTATATTTTCTAACAAATATGAAAAATGAATGTAAACATAAGAAATAAACTTCAGTTTTGAAAATACAGTAGAACCTTGTTATCTCGAACTCGATGGGACCATGAAAAAAATTCTCAAGATATCCATGGATTCGAGATATCCAGGGTAAAATTACTAAGAAAATAGGTGGTTATAGGACCTCAAAATTAGTTCGACATAACCATGGTATTCGAGATATCAGTGTTCGAGATATCGAAGTTCAACAGTTACTGTACAGTGTGACCTGCAATGATTATTACAAGCATACTTTGTGAAGTGTTCGATTTCCATTTTGTACATGAACTGATGCATTGCCAATTAATACAATCCTGATTGAGATAGTGGCATGAAAATCTGTGCAAAAAGTACCATATATATACTATAGAAGCAGTTATAATTTTTAATTCAGAGAGTTCAAAAGAGCATATTAACAATACATGTAGACCTGCAATCTTACTTGCTTTCTTATGGTGGATATGCCCAGTGAAGAGCCTTCCAGTTTCTCAAACAATAATGATCATTGCGGTATAAATAAAGAACATTTTAAATATATTTTCATTTTGCTTTTTGAGTAATTTGATGATTAATAAAATAAAAATAAAATAGCTGTCAAATTTACACAATAGCTATTTTCACATATATGGCATTTAATTAAAGTACTGCAGAAATAAAATATGCAGGAAATAGGAATATCATACATATAGTAGCATTGAATAGTTTAAAGAGTTAAATTAATCAAGTTTAGACACATATCATTAAAGAGTGGCATACTGAGAAGAAAAACAGGTTATGCAAAAAATAAATTGCCAAGACTTAATATGATTAAACATTGGAGTCCTGTCTGAAAATCTAGTCAAGGCCAGGGATTAAAACCTGGAAACAAAGAACTGCTGAGCACATGCAGAACCCCATTCTGTCCCTAGAAACACACAAATTAGTAAGATGCCAATCTCTCAATGACTCCTGTGGATTTTTTACATTGTCTTTCAATTGAAAAATGTTACAATGACAATGAGCTAGAAGCAGTACTTTGATTCTACACTGTGATAACAGTCAATTGCAACAATGCATATCAAAGGCTATCAGATTTGTCTTTGGAGAATTCTATACCCATCAATATAACATGTTCTTGCAACCATCAGACAATACATTTAAACACTTTATGATTGTTATAATGGTCATAGGCCTTAACAGTAGCCTTAGTGAACCTCATAAACCAACTTCATAATTTATCACATCACTTGGAGACATATATTAATGACATTCTTCCTCTATTATTTATGCAATTTTGTCTCTATCTTTTCATTATAAAATGACCGAGCTATTACTTACTACGTAAATATTGATGTTAAAAGTTCATTCTGCAAGTTTTAAATTTGTTCTAAAATAGAATGTTCACAGGCATGAAAAATATATTACAAAGGAGGCAATATATATATACATCAAGCCTAATCCTTATGTGTATCAATACTTAATTCATTCACCATTGTGACTTTTTCAAATAAATGCATGAACATGAAGGGAACATGATTTTCAGTTTTGGGAGTCTAATTTGTAACTATATTTATAGCTTTTACTTTACCTATGTAGTATAGCCTAATTTGAACACACATGAAATGCTCTAGCGAAACTGATCTAAGAAAGAGATGATAAAAAATTTCAAATCAGCAAATTTGCTGAGTAAACATGTCATGTATCAATTCTTTCAGTCAAGACATATTGCCTGTGTCCTCTCTAATTCTACTATATAAATTACTAAGGCACGGGAATGATGGATTCAACAAATGGCCAGGCTCTTGGCAAGTTACATAACTCATGTTCACAGCAAAACCCTCAGGACATAACATGTGTCAAGTTCTATATTCTATATAGAAAGTACAGGAATCCGTGTATTGAATATGCATCTTTATCTTTGTATTGTAGTAGTTAGGGCTATATGGACCAAGGATATCAGCATGGGTAGCTCAGTGGTTAGAGGCACCCAACTAAATACAGGGGTCCCGGGTTTGATTTCCGATCCAGCCACAGATTTTCTCATCTCTTCTATAGATATATAGTTACCTCATTTGTTTTTCGTTGCATCTACAATACTCAAATCCATATATATTGCTAAGCAACTAAATGTGATCCGTGTCCCTTTGTCGTGTCTGATTTTGTATTGATTATTGCCTATTAAAATATATATTCAGACTAAAAAAGATGCTTTTCCTTTACCCATATCAATAGATGAATCGCTTAAGTCTCTGACAGGTGCTTGATGGTTTTCTACAATTGATATGGCTAGTGGGTATTGTCAGAAAAGAATAAACGTAGGGACCTATTATTGGAGGGAGGAATGTAGTAGTTAGGGCTATATGGGCTGTGGATATCGACCTGAATAGCTCAACTAGTGGTTAGAGCACCTGACTAGAAATGCAGGGGTCCTGGGTTCTATTCCCAGTCTGACCACAGATTGTCTCCTACACGCACTTTCTATCTTCAGGTATATTGTTGTTTCCCCAGTCCCTCTGTCTGTTACGTTTTCTTCTTCCCCAAACTCTTCTTTTATTTTAAGCAGTAGCCAATTAAGCTTTTTGAATTTTCATTTTCACACTGGGGCCAAAATACTGGGAATTGAAAAACTATTTTTTTTTTAAGACCCCCACCCCCCAAAAAAAACCCTGGTATTTCTATATACATGTACACATAGAAAATGAGTAACACTGAAACTTGATCTGTAATGCATCAATATTCAGCCATTTCCATTTACAATAAAAAATCAGTAATGCTGCAGAAACTTGATCTGCAATACATCAATATCTAGTCACTTCCATACACACATAAAAAAATCAGCTTTAATTATACATGTACAAGCATTACAATGGAAAACTACGACAGATGGATGGATAAAATCAGAAATCAGCAACATCATATGCCTCAACATGATCATATATGGTACAGATTGTACAGATTATCAAACTTAGATAATGTACAANCGATCATATATGGTACAGATTATCAAACTTAGATAATGTACAATCTTTTGTTTTTGTGCTCTCAGAATATCTACATGTATTACTGACATGCTACTTTAATAGTAAAAANGTTTTGTTTTTGTGCTCTCAGAATATCTATTACTGACATGCTACTTTAATAGTAAAAATCTCCCTTTTTTAGCATCCAGCCATGAAAAACCTCAAGACATTCACAATGAAATAGATCTAGCATAAAAATTGTCTACCCCATTCTCTCTTTCTCTTTTCAACAATATCTAAACATTTGTGTATACATAACCAACAGAATGCATTTGTATTGTAAT
Source organism: Ostrea lurida (assembly GCA_903981925.1). NCBI lineage: Eukaryota > Metazoa > Mollusca > Bivalvia > Ostreida > Ostreidae > Ostrea > Ostrea lurida. The sequence goes on from CAJDSM010000043.1 coordinate 26,146, forward strand.
GATTCTATTTTTATTTCTTTCACTTAAAGTGCATTTTAACTGCACTACAGATTTTATGCCCGATTCACAAAGAAGTAACAGGATATCCGATCTCCAGATTCTTGCAATTTTTAAGATATCGGATTCCCATGGGTTGTGGTTTGAATATGATTTATATCCAACGAGTTGTGACGTTTTTATCCCCGAGCCTTGGGAGGAATAGAAACCACCAACGAGTTGGATATTAAAATTATATCAAACACAACCTATGGAAGATTCTTTTTATCACATGTTACCTTCCCCTCTTCTCTGTTTTTTTCCTTTTCTGCAATTACATTGATTCGTAGCCATGTCATATAGTAACGCAGAACGTCACAATAAAGAGTGCTCACAATACACAAACAAATCATGTTTGAGCAGAATTATTTTCAATTGCTGCATAAATTTAAGCAAAGTAGAATATATTTCACAATATGTATATTTTAATTCTTTAATGTTTACCACTGTTTTTATCCAGTCAGTCGGCAGAGTCAGTTTATTTGTACACAAAAGACGTAAATTTTACGTACGTTTGTGACGTCAATAATTGACCAGTTGGCGTAAGGAAACACAGTGTAATAATTAGAATTTATGTTATGAGTGATATCCACGGGAATAAAGGAGTAACATGTGATAAATTATAATATTTATAATGATGACACTAAAATCATCAGTAAATGAAAGAAAATACTAATTTGAAGACAGCTAATAATCTCATGTTCAAACATCAAAAATCCATCTATTAGCCACTCACACATTTTTTTCTCTCTCTCTCTCTTTTTTAACCCATGTGCCACAAATAATATGCACATGATCCATGAACACCAAAAGCATATGGATTACTCCATGAATTGCGTATTATTCCAAGCCTTAATGCATGTAAACAATCTTCATTTACAATAACCAACGTCACTAGAATAGGAATGTATCAAAAACATCTTCACATTTACGTATCTCTTACAACTGTGCCAGGAATACCGTGCATATTCATTTATTGTATGTAACACTTTTAAACAAGCATTGCAAAAAATATTATAAAGCAAATGACAAAGTCTGCATATTTGTCCCTGCATAGAATATACAAGAAATAAGAGAAATTAGGCATTGTGTCAGAGGATATCATGGACTTGTAGCTAAATAATTGCTCCAGTGATTCCTGTTTCTTCATATATACAAGCTGCATCTGATACTAAAATAAAATTGACCAGTCCTGCAATTGAAGGATCAATGCCAGGTCTGACCTCTTGAATCATATTAAAAGTATTTGCTTTTAAAAGCACGTGGTTTGGATCTTCTAATAAATGGAAATAATGCAGCATGACGTCAGTGTTTACAAATCACTTATCATTTATAGTCGGATAAAAAGCTCTACAGAGCTTGTGTTTTTGTTATATGTATATAGTACCAACTTTAAATAAAATTTACTTACTTACTTACCAAAACAAACCCGAAAATACCCAACTTCACACATGATCAAAATAAGCTGAAACATTTCATTGGACAGTAATTATTTTTTATTTTAAAGTAAATGAACAAGTATTCATTTGTGCTTCAAAACATAATAGTATTTTAGGAAAAAATTTGTAATGGGTCAAAATATTTGAAATAAAGTGCATGGAAGGAATGACATTTGATTGGCCCAGGATTTTGAGCCCGATCCAGACAAGTTGTAAACATCATGAAATTTGACCTATAAAAGGCATGGGACCATATGTTTTTGATGACATATTTGAGGTTCACTAGTGTCATTCTTCCACTGGATATGGACAGTTTTGAGAAAATTTGCATATATATTTTTCTAGGTGGTAAAAGGTTAGTATGGAAGCCTATGGGATTTTATTTGGTGGTTTCATCCCAAATAACACAGAGGAAAAGGATAAGAGAGATAACTCAAATAGGGAAAATAGCAATTACTCTCTACTATGCTATGGCATTCAACTGCTTCTTTACATTTAAATTATACATGTACAATAAAATATTTAGGATTTTAATTAAATAAGCATACACATTCATTCTGTGTATTTCTATTTTAATCCCCCCTCCTCTCTCTGATTTGGAAGACTTAATTAGATCTATACAAAGCAGTGGTTTCACAGTAAGTAGATCCAATTATAGTAAAAATAATTTTAACATACTACTATGCATTATAAATGACTGATGTAATTTAAATTAGAATTTATCAAATAAATCAACCTAAGAGTAGGAACCTTATATTAAGTTATTAACATAACCCAAAAACACCCTATCAACAGCCTAAAACAAACAGATCCTAAAACAAACAAATCCATCGACAATCACGAATACTAGCTGTACTAGTGGAATGAAGACCTTTTTAAAAAAAGGACATTTTTTCAGTGAGGCCATGGTGCACAGGATATGCTATAAATTTGTTGTGACTACAACTGAATTAAACTCCAATCTTTACAAATGAAAGCAAGTCTCACTTACCCTATTATGTGGGAAGACTCTACAGCTAACCCTTAAAAAATATCCATTATATGAGATATAACACAAGAAGTGAGCCTCTGCTTTGATATATATTCAATATATAATTCGCATCATATATTTTGTAATTTTTTACAGATTGGGATTGTGATTTAGTTTTTCACACATTTTTACAAGTACCAAGAGGGCAACCTCATGCCCAATTCAGTCCTCAGCATAGGAAAAGCCTAGTGCAAAATGCATGTACTCATTGTTTAAAATACAAGTAACTTATCATACAAGTCTAAAATCTTTTTTAAAAATGGAAAATTCTGTTCCTTCCAGACTGATTTGGTGAGATGACACACAGATTGGTGATGCAGGATTTTTTTTTAGGGTCTGTCAGGGGCTGAAATAAGATCCCATTCTCAGTGCTAAAACACAGGTTACTTTCTCAAATTTTTGCTTTAAAATTCCCCAATCATGAGAACAAATCAAAGCAGAGTGTCTAACAGATCATAAATCTTCTTCATAGGTCCACAAATTTAAATTTTTCCAACCAATTGTGAAGCAAATGAATTTTTTTTTTTTGTTGGCCAGCTTATTTCATTAGGGTAAGCTTCAAAATGATTCGCAAGCTAAATTAATAATTAATTACAATAATGCACTGGGTTTTTTTCTTCTAAAGACCCCCCCCCCCTCCCTCCCTCTCTCTCTCTTTCTCTCTACTTTAGAACATTTTAATATCCCAATTTCACATTTTTTTTAATGGGTCAGACAATTAGAGAGAGAGAGAGAGAGAAGAAGAGAGAGAGAGAGAGAGAGAGAGAGAGAGAGAGAGAGAGAGAGGGAAGAGAGAGAGAGAGAGAGAGGGGGGTTTTTTAATTTCTAAAGTGCAGAATAAAAACCACTGGGACAGAAATGTCAGATTTTGTTGAAAGATTTAATTTTTAGGACTGACAGAATATCAGCAGGCCAGACAGAATAATTTTAACATGCATTTAGTCCTGATGTTTCTAACTTTTGGCATGTCAAATTAAAACTATTTTAGTTTTATGTACAACAAGAATTAATCAAAAACAAGTGCAAAAGGGTCAAATTCAACGCAACGACAGTCCCCACAATCTTTAGAAGAAAATTCAAACGACATTGAACCACCCTCAACAACCCCACCCCCCCAGAAATTTACAGAATGGCAATGTAGAAATTTCTCTGATTTTATGTTTTGCTTATAAAGATGTTCATCCAATAATGCCATGTGGTGTCCACGTTGCATTGGGAAATAGTTCTGAAAAAATATAATGCCAATACATCAGTTTACAAGAAGTGTTATTTACCGTAAACATATCAGGGTTAACCTTGTTTTCCAGGGACGAAACCGGCGAAAAGTTGAAACACAGGGCAACGAAATGTAGTTGACTTGCTAAAAATTTACCGACTGCTTCCGAGAGTTCAGAGTTCAAGTGAATTTTGCAATTCGAACCCGAGATTTTATATTGTTTTATTCCTTCTTAACTTCCTCTAAGATTCTATTACTTTAGATAGATAAAATTACCAATATTACATTAATTTCTTGTCAAATGAGTTATTTTCTATAGTAAAATATGATTTAAAAAAAAAAAAATTTTACGACATCTTTCGACCACCTGTTGGCAAAGTTCCTGTGGTTACAATGTAAACATGATGGCACCGATGTAGTTAGTGTTTTATTTAAGGGAAAAGGAGAGAAAGAAACTAATAATTACAAAAAATGAACAGGGAAAGAAAATATCTTTCAAGGGTGCGACTAACTGACCCAGAAGATGGAACTGTTACAACATGTGTAGGCAAAATCAACCCGAAATTGTATGGTGACGGTCTTCAAAATTTATGCAGGAAAACTGATGACAATCTCTCCCGGCTCTCCTCAAACATGGCTGATAAACTGGAACCATGTCTACAGTATGGAATAAAACACTGGCATCCCAGCGATAGACCCAAATCCGCATATTCTTCCCATGGTAAATATGAAAGTTGTTGCCTTTATGTAAATTCGAATTTCCTCGAAGATATCAGAGACATATCCAAAGTTTTAGCGCTGTTTTGTGGTTAAAAGTAATAACGTTTGATCTTTATATTATATATCGAAAAGGAGAAAATCTATGACTGGAATGGGAATTGAACCCAGGACCCTAATCTCGGTTGAGATTCGGCTCAGCTGGATATTTGGACTTAATTGTGCCTTAACCGATAAAGGCACAAGTCCAAATATCCAGCCGAGCCAAATCTCAACCAAGATTACCAGGACCCATGTATTACTAGTCACTAGTCAAGTGTTCTAACTACTGAGCTATCCCTTGGTCCTTATACATTATAGCCCAAACTATGACACCATGATATTGAGAAATTGTCACTCCAATTCATAATAAAAGTCACCCTTTCTTTCCACTTACTGCAAGACCTTGTCAAAAGTAAGCAGATGTTATATTCATCTTAAAGCCATGTGCAGGTGAACGCAATGTTCTACAGTCGATACCAAGGTGTTTTTAACTTCATAGGACATTTGGTCCGGTAATGTTAGAGATGCATGTTACCAGACCGAACAACAATTTAACGGACCGAATTGAAGAAGACCTTATTAGCTGGTATATTTCATTGGCTAATTTAAAAAAAATCAAATAGAAATTTCAAACACATATTTATTTCATTGGATAATTAGTATCTGCAGAATGACCACGCATCACTGATCTTCCTCCGTGTACCCCTCACAGTGTCATTTTCATAATCTTTTCCATAAATGAAATTAAAAGCATTTACATCATTTTCATTCCCCTGACCCTCTCAAAATTGATTAGACAAAAAATGACTTCTAATGTCTCTCTATACTGTCCGACGCATAACATTTTTAGATGTATCAAGGACAAGCCATGGTCGATTCACGGGGACATCTTTACCGATGCAGGAGATGGCTGAAGTTTCTTGTCCCCTGAGTAGCATCATTTATCAAATCTATTACACACTTCGATAACACACGCAAATCTTCAAGACAAAAGCGGTAGGCTTATACTACAAACACTTCGTTGATGTTGTCTAATCATTCCACACGGTACCAATAGAATGATTGATTTTTTTTTTTTTTTTTTTTTTTGAATATGTATCTTATTGAGACTCTATCAAACCAGATTTCTAAAACTTACAAAATTTTGCTAAATATAATTACACTAGTTAACTCATATCTAGTACTATTCTCATATGCTTATGATATGTAAAAAGGAAAGGGTTGAAGACATGAAGAGTAAGGGTTGGTGTGATGTAGAGAAGAGAGAGAGGAGAGAAAGCGGAGCAATAGTTCTTTATTTTCAATTTTTTAACAATATTTCAATATGACAATGGTTGTGTTAATCAAATCATACTGGTTAATAAGAGCTAAGTATAATTGCTCAGGGTCAAGGTCTTGTCCAATGAGAGAATAATCCAGGTGTTCCACGATTTATGAATTCATTATATTTTGCTTTGTTAGTCCATAGAACTGATCCCCCTCTAGTTAATGAATGGGCTATTTTAATAAGATATAGGGTAAATTCCTGGAGTTCATGTATGCATATTTTCTTTTCCACATTTCCTATTTTTGTTTGTTTGTTTTAGTTTCATTTTCCTTTAATATTGTATCGGTAATATGGTCCGACAGTATTCTAAAATTCATCGGACCAGTGCATATTTTATCGGATTTTGCCACATGTCCGACGACCTTGGGAATGACTGTGTTCTATTTTGTCCACTTTGTTGAATTTCAGCCAATCAGAAAGCTAATAAGATTTATAACTAGAAAACTGACATGGTCAGCAAGGGCCCCGCCGAGGGCTATCAAAGGAAAGCGACATCTGTATTTGATACAGTAATGTTTAGTACTGGTATATGTAAACTATATTAAATTGTGAATTATAACATTCATATCAATTAACACACTGAATAAGCATTCTTGAAATAAATATACTTCCAAGAAATTTTTACTCGATCAAAGCAAACCTCAGGTAAACAAAATATGGAAATATTCCTGTAACAGTACTGACATTTGAAAATAATTCCATCAATGTATTAGTTTTCCAATACGTTGGACAAAAACATTTATACAGTTGTGCCTCTTATTGTAGATAACAATTGTGCAAAGTATCAAAACTG
>CAJDSM010000043.1:32770-67850 GCA_903981925.1 Ostrea lurida
TAAGGGCGATGTAAGGCAAGATAACGAACAGTGATCAAGCCTCCGTAAGTCCTAAATAGAATACTAAAGCAAGAGTTGGCAATAACGGACGCCCTGGACAAACCGCAGAAGGTGGGATCAGGTGCCTATTCATTTGACAAACCTCCCGATCTCCGTGTTTGCTCGGCAAAGTATTTCATAGAGTGAGGAGATTCGCCCGTTCACATTTCGAGCCATCATGGTGGGATATTATAACGCCAAATTTTATTTTTGATGCATTGGGGACAACAAAACGCGAGCTTGATTGATTGATTATTTATTTATTCTTTTAGGCGTCCCACCGAGAATATTTCACTCATATGGAGAAAGTCACGCAATGCCGGTGAAAGGCTGGCAAATTTAGGCGCTATGCTGCGGCCGCTCAGGACCAATTGAGGGGGCAGGGAGGGATTCTTTTTGCGTTGCCAACCACCTGCTGTTGAACAGACGCGGGCCTTCGGTTTTTGCGGTCACATTCGGCGAATCGGCATTCAGTCGCCCTCTTGGCGAACACGCAAGGTGGATGCTGTTGGTCTAACTCTAACCGGACCCCACCGTCAAAACGGCGAGTTATATTCTAATCTTTGTTACATTTGAACAATATTTTGTTTCATTTTATTTTTAAATGTGTTTTGACTAAAATAACGTCCTTAAAACTTATATTTCAAAGTGAAAGTTAGAATATTGGGCACGACAGTTTGAGTAAAAGAGGACGAGTTTCCGGTGCAACGACAGAAAACTTTCAACTGGTAGGCACGTGAATTATTGTGGTCTGATCATGAAATGTATTCGCACTATTATGATTAATAAGGATAGCCCGTGGGGATCCGGGTTAGAATAGGGTCCTGCAGCATCCCCTTGGGGCGTGTTCTTAAGAGTGGCGCTGAACGGGCGGGCGGTGCATTTGGATGAGACCGGCAAATAAGACCGGAGGCCCCGTGTCACAGCAGCGTGTAAAGCTCGCACGATAAAGATGCCCTCCTTGCTCGCAAGGCCCTGAGTGGCCGAGGGCATAGGCGCAGCACCTTCCACCTGTGTATACACTATATTATTATTAAATTTTTCTAAAATTTAATTGAAATCGATTTGACAATTTGAAAATGTAGAGAAAAGTATAAGTTTCTGATTTTTATTCTTGCGTAACCCTATTTAAATTTGCATTAACTGTTCAGCATATCCTTTTAAGCTATGAGCAGTTTTACATGTCCTTAGTATTGGCAGCATACTAGCAAACTTATAAGAGGCCTTCCTGCTGCTAACATACTATTATTTAATTTTTCTGCATAGCATGAGCGATTGTAGGGAAGATTTTTTTTTTTTTTTTAAATAAGGTGCACTTTTTGCACCGCCCCCAAGGCCCCCAGGGTGGGGCAAAAGACCTGAAATTTATCATTTCATAGTGGGCCACTTGTCCCAAAGAATTTGAAAAGAATTGGACCGGTAGTTATCAAGAAGTTAAAAATGTTCAATTGATAAACCACCCCGCAGCGACGAACGGATTGACGACAAACTGCAATAGGTCACACGAGTATACTCCAGGTGACGGCTAAACATGCTTAAAAACAATGTGATGTGCGCCCTTGCCCTTTTGTCTGAATGAAAAGTGAGGAAAATATTCAAGCCAGGGCAGCGATAATGAGGAATGATGTCGATTGTTTTAAGGAACATTTGAAAACAAGATAAGAAAGCGGAAAGTTTCAAAAACTCGCTGAAATAAGTCATTTTGTCATACACGAATAAAGTTGCTGTTCAAGCAAGGATGGATATTTGACACAACACACTACATGCCATACAAACAAGCTGCAAAAGCCATTCGATAGCGCAAGAGCTTGTTTCTGCGTATGATCAGTTTTTGAAATCCGAGGGCAAGCTAAGGCTTAGGCAGACAAAGTTGTTGTTGGCAAGGGGTTTCAACAGCCACGTTTAAAGGGGCACATTTCGTAAATTTATGGTCGTTATAACAAGTTAGTTTACCAAAATGCTGAGCCTATCATTGAGTTAAAATGCTTGTCTGATGCGTTTCAATACGCCATGTTAAAGGCCATTGTTGCACAACACTGATTAGAACTACGGACTGTTCCGTTTTTCCATGATCAAGACTATTGGGGCTCACGGGCGGGTGTGACCGGTCAACAGGGGATGCTTACCCTCCTAGGCACCTGATCCACCTCTGGTGTGTCCAGGGATCCGTGAGCTTACGACGATCACGATCACTGTTCGTTATCTTTGCCTTTTACATCCTGACGAAGCTTGAAATACAGGAGCAATTTCACAGAATCTGACAATGTGCTTCTTATTTTGGATATTTTACTTATTATTGACTCTAATGGCATAAACAGACTGGTACAACTAGGCATTATATAATAAACATCGTGGATGACTTTAACTTCTGCATTGTCATACGTGGGGGTCCGGGTTAGAATAGGCTCCGCAGCATCCCTTGGCTGTCGTAAGTAGGGGCAACTGAATGGGGCCGGTCATTCGATGAGACCGCAAAAACGCGAGGCCCCGTGTCACAGCAGGTGTGACAACGAATAACGATGCCGGCTCCCTGCTCAAACAGGCCCTGAGTGCCGAGCAAATAGGCCTAAAATTTGTAAAAACACGGGACCCGCATTTCATGCGGGGCCCTAATTAGAAATTATTTGCTAAAAAGAAACATAAAATCAGTACGTACCTTCTAATTTCATATTCATATATTTATGCATAAAAGCAATCAAATGAAATTGCTATAGTAAGCAGGTTTTTTCCCCCTTTTACTATCTAAATACTAATACTGCACATAGTATAGGGAAGCAGAAAGTTTATGGATGGAGCAGGAATCAAACCCAGGACTCCTGCTTTACTAGTCAAGTCTCTAACCACTGAGCTATCCAAGTTGATATCTATGGTCCATAATCCCCTAACTACATGTACTACATATTCCTCCATCCTTAAAATTGTCTTCACCCCAGAATACACATAACCCAAACTCTTTTTGTCCCTTGCAGGACCAGGGGTGGTCAACTGCACCAAATATAATAAAGGAAAGGAGAAAATTTTGGACTGGAGCAGAAACAGAACCTGTGACTCTAGCTTGCACATGTATGACTAGTCTGGTGTTCTAACCTCTGAGCTATCTAGGTCAATATCCATGGTTCATGTAGCCCAAATTTAAGGGATAATAAAATAAAGGCTTGTGAGGAATTTATGAAAAACAAATTAATGTTCTTTTCAGTGTATCCAAGCCCACCAGACCCAAAGCAAGTGAAATGGCATGATACAAACATCATGTTTACCAACAGCCAGGTGCTAGATAACATGAAGAGACCATATTCAAAGGATTTTACTGAAGACAATGAGTCAGATTCAGTATCAACTGGTAATATTTACCTTTATAACAGTATATTTGCTGACATTCAATTAAAGAGCAGAATGAAAATATTGGTACTACTGTAAAACGAGAATATTTAGCGCTCTATTTATTTTAGCGTCTTTAGCGTACACATACGATTGCTCTAAATTAACATGTGCGCTAAAAGGTTTTCATTGACATTAAATTATTGACCAGGTGGTATCTTTGCGCTAAAATAAGTTTACGCCAAAAGGTTTTCATTGCTGATTGCACTAAAATATTTTTGCGCCAAATATTCTCGTTTTACAGTGTGTTTAAGTATTTGCAATGCAATAAATGTATTATGTTTCTGTATTTATGTAATATTTTTGCCCCCTCCCCCTATGAATTAAGAGGACCTGTCAGTCAGTATGTTGGTATTTTATCGTAGACCAAATGAAATGTTGTCCACTCAATATCTTAAGAAACCTTTACTTAAACAAGATAAAGGGTCAATCAACTGTGGACATACAAGTAGGAAGGTATTGTCCATTGATTATCTTGAAAGCAGTACCAGCATATCTAATGATATGAATATATTTTCAGGTCCTAAATCTACTTTTTGTTACATTTGTTCCACACTGGAGGAACATCAAAGACATCTGCTCCAATACAGGGTAATCATGTCATTCAAAATTCATGAAAGGAAAAAAATATGGAAATTTTAATTATAACGGTATGTTTTAATACTTTGTCTAACAGTTGTGTAATGAACCATGGAAAAAAGGAAAAAATAAGGATTTTTTAAAAGAAATTATTTATGGTTGATAATAAATACTTAATGTATATTATAATACAACATGTATATGAAAATTCACAGTCATCCAACAAATAAAAATTTGTCCATTTCCAAAATACATGTATTTCTTGTTTATACATTGTTTTCAGCCAAAGAGACCAGTATCAGCCAAACCAAGAATTGAATATGTTGCCCCAAAACCAAGATTAAAGAAAAAAATAATAGAGGAAGCCCCAAACATCGGCGACCATTTATACCGGGTGGATGTGTTCACAGGCGACAAGGTTAATGCAGGGACCACAGGGGAGGTAACTCTTTATGATTCAAACAAAAGCACTATAGCTCCTAGGCTAGTCAAAAATAAAAACTTTGTTTAGGCCAACAACAAAAAATATGTGTGTTTACTGTCATCTGACTAACCCTATTTTTTCACTTTTTATTGGAAAAGTTTGTGAATTTTCAAAAATGTTGTCTCTCTCCAGAGCCAAACTGGATTTTTGCCCCATTTTTGCACAAGATAAGAACATCCAAAGCAGTTGACAAGGCTGTCTTAAAGCTGTAAACATACCAATAATTAACACAAGTTACAAACAACATCAAACGATATTAAATAGCCAAAACAAAAAATAAATGAAATTAAAAAAAAAAAAAAAAAATTCTGACCTACCGACCCTATTTTTTCAGCAGGTGACAGTAAACTCACATAAGTTTTTTTGGCCTTATTAATGAAGAGAATGTTTGTAACACATATACCTCCTTTAGTGTAACTCTTCATCCAGGTAATTAATATCCTTAAGAGACAAAACGGTAAAATGAGTGTGACCAGCTGATATCCAGATGTATTAGTGATTCTTTTTTAGGATAAATTCGGGGTCTGTTATAGAATTTATTTTCACTAGAAGTTGTGGTGTTCTGCTCTAAAATCAACTGTCATGATATTTTTCAGTTTACTTGTTATTTTGATACAACACTTAGTCTACATGAATCTGACAGTGATGCATTCTACTCAGTCTATCTGATATCCTGTTTGTAGCCACCATTGATGAGGCGTCTTCTGAGTTCTGTGATAAAAACAATTCAGTTATTGTGTTTTTAAAATCTTTTTGTTTTGTCCTTAAGTCTAAATTTAGTTGTTTTGTCAGATCTACTAATTAAAATCCTCAAAGAAACAAGACGTGTTTGTGAAACACTGACCCCCTTAGATTATAACAAAGGGGAACTAAAACATGGTAGTTGAAACTTTTGTAGCAATACTGAGAATGTGAAGTAATTTTCATAATACTCCCTGCAACCAAAGTTTTACCCTGTCTGTCCATCTGTCTGTCTGAAATATGTTGTCCACAACTCCTATAGCTAGAAGACTTGCAGGGTTTTTATGAAACTTAGTGGAGTGTAAGATTACATACACAAGGTTAAAGCTTTTTGCCATAGACAAACAAACAGACAGGTGGACAGGCCAAAAACTATATGCCCCCGAATCTTCAATTCCTGGGGCATAAAAAGGAAATCATAGACACAATTTTATTTTTAAAAGATTGAGTCATCATAAAATGGAACTTTTGCAATGTCAGATTTGAAAATTATAAAAGCACTTTAACAGTTTAAATACCAAGAATTAGAATGACCAAACTTCACTTTCATGTGACCAAGATATAGTAAATCCAAACAGAAATATGATTTAAGATTTTCATGTTGTTGTTTGTGTTTACAATGTAGTTTCAAAATACAGATGTACATTGATGTAATTTCAAGAAAACATCTGTTTTGATCCAGGCATTAGTGAGTAAATTGGTTTAAGATTTTTAGTAAAAACTGGACTGGAGTAGGGCCCTAATAGTATTAGGTGAAAAGGGAATGACAGAGACATGCACAGAAGGAATATACTTTTAAAATGGATAAAATGACTCCGAAATTCTTTTTTTCAATTTTTATACTGTATGTATACTAATCTGAAAATGTAGAACAAAGTTGTATTGTGTTTTAAATCATCTTTGAATGTTTTCAGGTGTTCATCACAATTAAAGGAAGCAGAGACATTTTGTACAGAACTAAGCTGACCAAGAAAACGTCAAACTTTTCTTTCATGAGGAATACTAAAGAATCCTTCTTCCTGAAAGGACCACGGCTGGGAAATCTAGAAATTATAACAATTGAGGTACAGGAATATTGATTATTTCATTTAAAATCTAACTAATTTATGTCACATGATCATTTCACCCTATATATTTGTCTGTATTAAATTTTGTAAAATCAGTATAAATTTTTGCAGCACAGAACAGTGTATGCATTTCTCTGACTTTTTTATCACTTGATATTACAGCATGAAGGAGGAAAGAGAAGTTTACGATGGTATCTAGACAGAATTGAGATTACGGACGTAAAGTCGGGGATGATGTGGGTGTTTAAATGTCAGGAGTGGCTGGACTCCCCAGACAGTCGAGACCTGATTGGCAAAGAGAAAGAACAACCAATCATAGGTCAGTGTTGAGATAATATACTGTCAAATCATAAATTTCCGTTGGAAATTTAATTTCGTTATTTTCATGGGTACATAAAAACAATGAAACTAAATCCATGAGAAATTTTTGAACTTAAAATATATATATGAATGAATTATAAATCAATGAAAATTAATATCAACAAATTAATTATTGGAGTAAAAACCATGAAATTTTAAACCCACGAAAATAAATGATTTTACAGTATAAGTTAAAACTAATACTGCACACAGTTTTGCATTCTATACTGTTTTTCAATGGAAGTCTTTTGCACTCTGTTTGAAATTCATGGTTTTATTTCCATACTGTATTAGGGCTATGGTGTCTGCATGGTTGTGATTTTTATTTTCACATCAATATTATTTTTTTTAGGTAAGCATGAAAATAAAACAGTAATAATTTTAAGGCTGTACATTAAGTGTGTCATATAAGAACCGGCCATCATAATCCTTTGATACAGTAATAAATGCTCTTGCGTTAGAGCAGAGACATATATATTATTTATATATGTCTCTTGTTAGAGTATAAACATTTTTATGATTAGCCAATTATATACTCATTAATACTTGAGAAAAATAATCAATTGAGGTCTATTTTTAGCATGATGCATATTAGACTCAGATCGAGGTCAATAAAGCTCGTGCATTTTTACAGCCAACTCATGCCAATATTCACCAATTTAAGTTCAATAACCCTATATCATTTTCAGATTATGACATCACAGTGCACACAGGCACTAAGTCTTTCGGTGGCACTGATGCCAACATTTCCCTGACTATATTTGGTGCCAGAGGTCAAAGTCCTAAAATTCTTTTGGTGGACTCCTCCAAAGGTCAGAAGTGTTTTGAGCGGGGGAGTGTGGATAAATTCAGGATTTCTCAACGAGACGTGGGGGAATTAAAAAAATTCAGGTCAGTAGATCTAACGGTAAAATACGAGAGTGGGGGAATGTCAAAGAACAATCACATATGATTCAATAGATCGATCTAAACGTAAAATACGAGATGGGGGGAATTAAAGAAAATCAGGTCAGTAGATTTAATGTAAAATACGAGATGTTTTTTTTTTTTTTTTTTTTTTTTTTTTTTTTTTTTTTATTTGAATTTTTTTTTTTTCTTTTTTTTTTTTTTTTTTTTTTTTTTTTTAAATTTTTTTTTTTTTTTTTAATTTTTTTTTTTTTTTTGGTTCTGGGGAATTAAAGAGATCTAACTTAAAATACGAGACGTGGGGAAATTAAAGAAAATCAGGTCAGTAGATCTAGCTAAAATACGAGATGTGGGGGAATTAGAAATCTAGGTCAGTTAGATTTAATGTAAAAACGAGATGTGGGGGGAATTAAAAAGATATTATAACCAAAAAAATTATTAAATTTCCTTGCCACTGAGGAAGGTGGAAATGGGTGGGTGGGGCGGCAGTATAGAGGTTTTCCTCTTTTCAAGTACGTGTACCAGTGAATATTAATGCATTATATCAGGTGGTCCATTGCAGCATATTGAAAAGTCCTTCACTAAGTTTCCATTGGAGTTGGCAGTCTAAAAATTGGAATAGCTGCATGGACATTTTATTGTGTACAGTTAAATAGACAGTGATTTTTAAGTGTAATGACACGTACTGTACATGGAGGGAAGCTAAATCATGGAATTGACTGCAAAAATGTTATTGTTTTAATACAATATTGAATAATTAAAAACATCAAAACCTTGTCAACCATCTTTGTTGACAGCTAGACTGATAGACCTAGTCAAAAGAGATTAGAGATATATCATGCAAGTTTTTTTACTGGATGACCAAAAATGATAACTAATCATATCAATTTGGGAATTTCCGATTTATCTTTGGTCTGATGTTAGAAAAATCATATTTCTGTTTTGTTGGATCTCAGCTACAGAAAGATAAGAATTATCAAATCGTTTATGCGTAATAATAGCTTTATATGTAACAGGAAGGGAGAAAATGCAACGAACAAGATCGGGATTCGAACCCGGGTGGCCAGATAGCTCAGTTGGTAGAGCACCTGACTGGAGATTCAGGAGGCCCAGGTTCGAATCTCAGTCTGGTCCGTTGCATTTTCTCCCTTAAAATCCTGTTACATTTGGTGCTGTTGACCACCCCTGGAATGGCAGGTGAAAGTCCTGCCAGGGGAAAAAGAACCCGGGTTGTGGGTCTTCAGGGACAAAGACAATTTAAGGAGGGAAGAGTGTATTGGTCATCCAGGTTTGATCTCCGGTGGTCAGATAGCTCAATCAGTTGGTAGAGCATCTGACTGGAGATTCAGGGGGCCTGGGTTAGAATCATGATCTGCTCTGTTGCATTTTCTCCCTTCCTGTTAAATGTGTACATATAACATGTACACATACATTCTATTATCGTAAACTCCCTAGTTTCATTGTCAATAAATTGAAGTCAGAGCCGTTTAATGACAAGCTTCCTCCTGTAAATGATACTCTGCGATTAATTTTTAAGATTTTCTATATTTATCAATAAAAATTGGTGTCCTTTACCTGCACATATAAGTAGATGAAGATATTAAATTCTATATTAATAGAACAAATGGCTATAAGGAATAATTACATAAATATATAAAAACAACATTCAATTTGCAGGAATATATTAATGTCCCATAGTTTTCACTACATTTCTGTTGATTTTAGGATAGAACATGATGGAAAAGGTGTAGCGTCTGGGTGGCATTTAGACAGGGTAAGTATGCAGGTTCAAACCAGAATTATTTTGTGGTTGCTGGATGTCATGTAGACAACGTCAGACCAGAATAAATTTGCAGGATGTCATTTAGAAGGTACTTGTCAGCCCAGAATATCTCTGCATGTAGTTTTGCTTGTTGACACTGAAATGGAGTTAGTATCATTCTAACCAGAGTAACTTTGTAGTTGTTTGGTGGCATTTAAGCAGGGTGAGTATGTTTCAGACCATGATAATTTTGTAGATAGTAGATACTGGGTTCGAATATATTATGCATGTGTGCACAATAGCATATGAGTTAATGAGACTGCTTCCTCAAATCTGTGTTAAAGTGCCAACACAATAATAACAGTCTTTTGTTTAATTTGTAGATCACAATAACTACAAACACACCCAAGCAGTCGTACTACTTCCTGTACGGAGGTTTTATCGGGAAGGATGTCGGTAAAGGACACCTGTACCGAGAAATTTTTGCCAAAAAAGCACTACCAGATGAGGTCACCTCAGGTATTTGAAATATTAATTAGCACTTTTTTGTATACATGTATTCATCATTAACAAACAGTTAAACACGAATATTTTTAAATACTAATAGATACTTTCACAGTTATTGCTGGAAATATGGATGCACTTTATTATTATGTGAATGTTTATTGATATATTGTGAAAGCAAAAAATAAATGAATTACAAAAAAAAAAACAACAAACCACAAATATTTTGATGTCAAGTATCACTTGATAACTATAAATAACAAAAGCTAGCTCACATTTAAATGATATGAAGATTTCACTTTTGATGAATGGAGGAATAATTCAACTAATTGAACTTTAAAACTTTAACACTATGAGATAGAGTTTATTATGCTCATATTATGCTCACAGCAATTGTATTCATTTTAACTGATAGAACTATTTTAAGGGTGCTATATGAGCCCAAAATTAACAGTCTTAATTTTGTTCAAGGATCTTGATCCAATTCTTCTGTTATTATCAATTTGATGATAATGACATATAGAACCCAGAATTATAATATCATAAACATAACATTTTGCCGCTATTTTTGTTTTTTTAATGTAACAGCTGGACAGTTTTCACACTATTAATTTATCTTCCAGAAAACATTAAGCACAGACAAACATTGTATTCATATCACACACTAATATCTGTTTGTTTGTCCAGAGCTGAACTCTATAATCTGCTGAACTCGGAAGAAAAATGTTCACGAAAATTTACATTTTATCCAAATTTGATTAGAATATAGAAATTGTATTACTTTAGATATTCTATGTACGCCTAATGACTGTAGATATGAGAGACAACCCATATAATGTAAAAATGTATTGGACATGCTCTCAAAATAAAAGAATCTTTTCTTTAGATCTTTATTGAGTTTTACGGGGCCCCAAAAGGCTCTTGTCATATGAATTAAATCCTTTAATACACATTGCTTTATGATTAATAACTTATAATAACCATGTATTGTAACAAATTATATATTCCACATATTACCATTGTAAGAAATAATATATCAATATTTATTTGTCATTGCTTGCTATGATGCAGTTACCACAGGTAATATGTTGTATTGTGGTGTTGGCTAATGATTATAGATGTGAATTTGAAGATCTTATGTATTGTCTTTATATGTCCCCGTGATCGAAGATCGGGGGCATATTGTTTTTGTCCTGTCTGTCATTCTGTCAAAAACTTTGACCTTGGCTATAACTTTTGAATGGTAAGTACTAGGGCTTTGGTATTTCACATGTATATTCCTTATGAAAAAACCTTTCCGTTGGTACCAAAATTGTTGACTTCCTAAGTTTGAAGTTTGACCTACTTTTCAAAAACTTTAACCTTAGCTATAACTTTTGAATGGTAAGTACTAGGGCTTTGGTAATTTACAGGTTGAACTTTGACCTACTTTTAAAAATTTTAACATTGGCCATAACTTTTGAATGGCAAGTGATATGACTTTCATATTTCACATGGTATTCCTTATGACAAGTCTGGTACCAAAATGTTTGCAAGTCAGACCTACCTTGAACTTTTACCCTACATTTTTACAAAACGCTTTAACATTGGCCATAACGGGATAGACCTTTCATATTTTCACCATGCATAATTGTTATTAGACAGACCCTTTCCACCTGGCTGATGTGGAATATGGGCGGCCGATTTAGTGTTTCACAAACACATCTTGTTTCTATAGACTTTTATATCAAAACTGTTAGTCTTTTCATTGTGACATACTATTCAGATAATTGATTTATAATGGAATTATGAATGATATACTCTGATTTATGAAATATGATTGAACATTTTCACTTGCTATAATAGCTAGAAAACATCATTTGAGCAATTCTTCTAAATAAATCATTTTCTCATCGCTTGCATTCGAATTTTCTCAATCACAATTAAATCTTAAGCTAATTTACTTTCAATATAGTAATATTTTTAAAAGTTACTTGATAAGTTACACCACCCTTTTTTTTTTTAAATAAAAATTATTTTAACATCTTTAAAACCCAACAGCCAATGAACAACATACACATGTAAGTTAAAGACGGGTCAGTTACAGTCCTTGCCAGGTAGTAAAGATCTATTTAGAAACCCATGAGGACCAATTCTATTTTGAAATCAAATTCTTGAAGTGCATACTTGAGTGAACTCAGGTGCTTATTAATAAATGTCTTTAGTGCATTACATCATGTAATATGATGATGTCACTTGGATTGCGAATATCCAATTTTACACTGATCATCAATCTAGCAGAAAATAATAATGCAAAATTATTCCCTAATTAAGAATTCATGAATGATTATTTTGTAATGTAATGTGAAATTGCTGTATCAACCCTGCGGTGCGTCCATCATCCTGTTCAATCGTTATACACGTCTTTGCACTTTGTCAACTAATTCACTTGAAATATTTGAATCTATATCCAATAAATTGATTGTGTAGGAATAATATTTTGTGGAGAATTCTGTGAATTTACAGTCCAATATATTATCTCACTTTATCTAATGTATTCCCTGTGCTGAGGTTGTTTTGTTTCCCCCCATTATTATTTATAATAGTTGAATAGTCATAACTTCATAATGGGACATCATAGTACTTAAACCTTCATGTCACACACGGCCAATACTTACATGAAAACTCCCAAAATATGTACAAGAAAAGTTCTAATAAATAGTATGTATTTGTATAGAATTCCAGTCCCTATAGGTAGCCTTTAATTAATTTACATGCATAACACTTAATTAAAGCCGTGAACTGATGGTAGGGTCAGCCATGGATGTATCTTAATTGTCAGGAACTGTTGACAAATGATGAATAAAAAAGCTACTGTAAGATGTCACTTAAATTACAAAATTAGATGTTCATATTAAAAAGTGTTGTTTTCATGCAGTGAATGAGTGGTTTCTTTTGTGTCTTTTATTACAGGATATAAGATTTATATTAGTAAAGGTGATATGTACCATTATTTCTTATTTTTTGTATAGATAAATATTTGAATTTTAATTAATTATTGCATGCATGGTTTCGTTAATCAGGGCTGGTGTTTTCAGAGCAATTAAATTTATTTAAAAATATATTTACACCTTGATGTATTTTACAACTTTATAATTTGTATACTGATTACATGTACTTAGTACATATTGTTTGCAGCCGTTTTCTTTAGCTGCATGAACTTCACGATTACGTTTCCTGTAGTTCATTTACAGAATCTGATGCATTTTATTCATTGTAGCTTGGTAATAGAGCATGCAGTACAAATTTCAATCTGCATGCAATATTCTATTTTGAATTATTTTCTATAATTGTACTAAATCTGAATATTATTAGTTACACAGTCAGTTTGGGAGGTAATGCAGAGTCATCCAGGATGTGAAATGGAAATCCGTATTGGGCGAGGCGAAGCTGAGTCCCAATACAGATTTCCATTGCACACCCTAGATGACTCCATATTATGTCCAAAACTGCCTGTGTACCAGGTAACGAATTTATCCCGCTGAAGACCTTTAGGAAATTTAGTCATGCAGATTTCAATCTAGCATCTTTTATAAATTATTCTATTTTGAAATTGAACACCATATAGGCATGTACATGTATCATGTTGCCGTGATTGAACATAATTATTATATAATAACTGTTACAATATAAAACAATAAGATCAAAACTAATAATTTTTGTTGAAACTGAATGCAGAAATAAATCTACATTGAAAGCATGTATACATGTTAGTTATATAAAGATAAACATCCCTGCACATAGATGGTGTATTGAAATTCGGAAGCCTCTGTTAAGTGACATCACAATTAAAAGGAGCTTGAGACCTAATATTGAAAATTCTGGCCATCATATGACTCGTTAGTGACGGCACAATTAATTGAAAGGAGACATAATATTGATTAAGATTTCTGAGTGCCGTATGACTCATTAGTGACATCACAATCGAAAGGAGACATGGTCCATTGAAAGTTTCAGGGCGTCATGTGATTCATTTTTGTCCAATCATAAATCAACAAATATGTCTGAAGCGGGATAAATAATTATGCACTCCCTCCCACATATGAAGTTGGGAGATATATTGGAATCACCCTGTGCATTAATTGCACCTAGCACTGTCCATCGATCTTGTCTTGATCCTTTTCAATGCTTTCGTCTTTTGTCATCCCCACCACCACCACTTTGACATTGAGATTTTGCTAATGATATATGTTAGCAATTTAAAATATCCTGAACCCAGCTCAGGTCATTAAAACAATTGAAAGGTCATTGGACAAAAACATATATTCATGTATAGATTATGTATTTCGATCATTGTGTGTGCATGGATACAGATATATTTTGATGGCTGGGAATAATTCTGACAAGACATGTAGAATATGTGAATGTATTCAAGACATAGATTTAATTTTTGGAAATCTGTCATAAGGATAATGACCCACAATGCTTCATTCAAACATTCATAGATTCCTATTAAACAGCATTGCAGTTAATGGTATATACCCTAGGCTATTATTTTTTAAAGTACAGTTGAACTTTGATATCTCGAACACCCCAATCACCTATTTTCCTTGTAATTTTACCCTCAATATCTTGAATCCACCTCGAATCAACGGATATCTCGAACTTTTTTCATGGTCCCATCGAGTTCGAGATAACGAAGTTCTACTGTATGTGAATTCAATTTATTTCTTATATAACTTTGTGACCTTCAATGTACTGAATATATTTAAAACATGTTTCAATATGGACAAGGCCCACGGGAGATATTGGTCCTATTTAGGACAGTTATAATTCATTTTAAACTAAAATACAACAGTAGTACATATATTTTTTATCAACATTATTTTCCAATTATTTGATTTAAAAGACTCTGGAACTTGATATACAATTTATAGCAAGAGACATTAAAATGATTTGTTTTTGTGTAGGTCCAAAGACCACGTATCAATTGACGATTCAAACTGGTGACATTAAGTATGCTGGAACTGATGCAAACGTCTTCATTCAAATCTGTGGAAAAGATGGCCGAGCCACGAGCAAACTCCGGATTGATGACTCGAGGAACAATTTTGAAAGAGGTGCTATTGAGCAATTTAAAGTAAGATATTTACAATGCATAAATTTAATTCTGAAAGAAGTGATGAACTTCATCATTGCTAGTTCATTTCATTTTTCAATCATTTTGAAATAATTTACTTACACTTACGTCTGCTACCCCTCCCCAGGGCATAGGCCACTGACGAGATCTCTTGGCATCTCGGTCCTGGGCTTTCTACTCAAGCTGTCTCCAGGTGTATCCCATTTTCTTGGTGTCAGCATCTATAGCCTCTGCATCATGTGTTTCTCGGCCGGCCGCTGTTTCTCTTGCCTTGGTGATTCCAGGTCTGCTCTTGTGATGCTGTATAATGGCTTACAGAGTGTGTAACCAATCAGTGCTTTATAATGGCAGAGTATGTGACCAATCATTCTCCAGCATCGTTTCAAGATCTCATCTTCTGCAGGGAGTTGGTTGGTTTGCTGCCATAGGTCCTGGTTGTCAATATTTTTCAGCCAGCGAATATCTCAAATATCCTTCACAGACAAGAGTTTATAAAAGTCTGGACTTTCTAGTTTGATGCTATTGTTGTCCTCCAGGTTTCAGTCCTGATCTTCTTTAACATTTGAGTTAAATAGTCTGATCTTGGTCTACAGAGTCAGCTCTTTGGAATTTTATATGTTCTTCAGTCATAGAAATACTGTTCTGGCTTTTCCTATTCTAGCTCTCACATCAGTATCAGTTCCGCCAAGCTTGTCGATGACACTTCCTAGGTATGTGAAGGACTCCACCTCCTGTAGTGCCTCATCTTCCAGCTTGACTGGTCACTGCTGACAGTGTTGGGCTTGATCTAGGTCCTCCTCTTGTTGATATTTAGGCCGAGGTGGATGCTACTTAATGGTCTTCTCCTGCATTTGTTCTCGGGTATGGGACAGTAGTGCCACGTTATCTACAAAGTCTAGGTCATCAAGATGCTTGAGAGGTGTCCACTGGATTTCTGTTGTTGTGTTGGCAGTTGATGTCTTCATTATTCAGTCAATAGCAAGCAGGAAGAGAAAGGGGGAAAGCAAGCACCCCTGACAAACTCTGGTTTTCACTTGGAAGTCACTTGCAAGTCATTTCATAATGAGAGGCCATGCTGATGTTGGCCATCTTATCTGGCTCTCCATAGTGCTAGAGAATTTTCCTGTCCAAACTATAGAAATACTTTTTATAGTCTACTACAAAGTTAATGTACAGCAATGAATTAATCACTTTTGATTTATATATTATTACTTTTGACAACACTGTACTGTAGTAAACTACATTGATTTATGATCAGTCAAATGATTAAGCTATTTTTATTTTGCAATTTGTATTCCAGATCGAAGCTCCTGATGTTGGTATGATGTCTCACATTATTGTTGGTCACGATAACTTTGGGCCTGGTGCTGGATGGTATTTAGATGAGGTAACCGTAATTGAACTCAAACTCTTAATTTGCAGATCCTAGCTAGCCCGGACACTAGAAATTTGATGAAATGGCTTGATATATGGAAATTAAATTGAATTTTTAGCTCACCTGAACCGAAAAGGTTCAAGTGAGCTAGTTCGATCACCTTTTGTCCGTCGTCCAGCTGTCCGCCGTCCGTCTGTCTGTTAACTTTTCAAACATTTTCGACTTCTTCTCAAGAACGTTGGGCCAAATTCAACCAAACTTGGTACACAATCATCCTTGGGTTAAGGGGATTCAAGTTTGTTCAAATGAAGGACCCAGGCTCCCCTCAAAGGGGAGAAATATATCACGCAAAATGCAAAAATAGGGTGGTGTCAATTTAACAAGAGGCCCACAGGCCTTAAGGTCACCTGTGTATCCATAGCCACACAGGGAGTCTCATATTTGCATTTCTTTAAGTCTCAATACAGAAAGTATTTTTTATTCAACATGTTAATATCTTTCAATATATGCATATGATTCCTATTCATATGACACAAGAAGATTATCATTTCAATCTCACACGATTGTTCAAGAATTTTTAAATGAAAAACCATAATTGCTACTTTAAATGTCCAGTGAGCTTGAACCTTTGACCTTTTGATCATTCAATAAAAACATCTTCGTCTCATGAGTAGTAATATATGTATGATATAGTGACTCTAGGTAGAAAGGATAATGCTCTGGAACCGGAAAACCATAGTTGCTACTTTGTATGTCCAGTGCACTTGACCTTTGCCTTTTTGACCCAATTCAATAGGAAAACACCTTTGTCCAATGGGTAAACCATATGCCATGATATGGTGACTCTAGGTGAAAAGGCTAACACCTAAAAGTCGGGTAACCATTCTATTCTACAGACGGATGGACAGACACACGCGGTTCCATTACCCCCCCCCCCCCCACACAACTTGTTGCAGGGGGTATAATTATGAAAAAAAGGCTCTCCTTCTCAATTCTCAAATATTCATTTATTTTTCCATTAATATCAATAGCATTGAAAAAAGATGCTTTTCAAATGTTTTATATATGACAACACTAAGTACCAAGTTTGCCCCCCCCCTCAGAAACCCCTACCCCCGGGGATCACCAAATTTACAATTTTGGTAAACGGCCTTCTTGCTCTACATTACTATGCATTTGGTTTCTCTCAAACATGTGCAGTTGTAAAGAAGAAGATTTTTGAAAAATTGGTCACTTTTGGGCAGTTTTTTGCCCCACCCCAAGGCCCCAGGGGTACAAGAGACCTGAAAATTTACAATTTAAGTTGCCCCTTGTCCCAAAGATGCTTCAGCCAAATTTGAAAAGAATTGGACTGGTGTGTTATCAAAGAAGTTAATAATATTGTTCAAATGTTAAAACATTTCATCAATGACATTTTGGCCCTACCCTAATACTAAAACCCTACCCCTAGGATCATGAAATTTACAATTTTGATAAAAAACTTCCTATTTATTCAAAACATCCATTTAGTTTCACATTAATAATCAAATAGCATTAAAGAAGATGCTTTTCAAATGTTTATTATTAAACACTATGTACCAATTTGGCCCCGCCTGGGTCAGAACCCCTACCCCGGGATCACCAAATTTACTATTTTGGTAAAAGGCCTTCTGCTCTACATCACTATGCATTTGGGTTTCTCTCAGACATGTGCGGTTGTTAAGAAGAAGATATTTGAAAATTGGTCACTTTTGGGCAGTTTTTTGCCCCACCCCCAAAGGCCCAGGGGTGCAAGAGACCTGAAATTTACAATTTATGTGCCCCTTGTCCCAAAGATGCTTCAATACCAAATTTGAATAAGAATTGGAACTGGTGGTATCAAGAAGAAGTTAAAAATGTACAATTGTTAACGCACGACGACGACGACGGACGAAAGACCAAATCGCAAAAGGTCACCTGAGTTTAACTCAGGTGACCTAAAAACTTCTTCTCAAGAACTCACGGGCCAGAAAAGCTGAAATTTTATGGAAGCTTCCTGATAATCGAGGATTATCAAGTTGTGTTCAAATCATGACCCCAAGGTTACGATGGGCCACAATAGGGGATCAAAGTTTGACATGTGATTATAGAGGAAAAATCTTTAAAAGTCTTCTTCTCAAGAAAGCATGGGACAGGAAAGCTGAAATTTATATGGAAGCTTCCTGATATAGAGGAAATTGAAGTTTGTACAAACAGACCCCCGGGGTACGATGGGGCCACAATAGGGGATCAAAGTTTTACATATATGATTATATAGGAAAATTTAAAAAAAATCTTCTTCTCAAGAAACCACTAGGCAGGAAAGCTGGAAAATTGTATGGAATCTTCTTGATATAGAGGAGATTTATGTTTGTTCAAATCATGACCCCCGGGGTACGATGGGCCACAATAGGGGATCAAAGTTTTTACATATGATTATATAGAAAATCTTTAAAAATCTTCTTCTCAAGAACCACTGGGCAGGAAAGCTGAAATTTATATGGGAACTTCCTGATATAGAGGAGATTCAAGTTTGTTCAAATCATGACCCCCGGGGTATGATGGGGCCACAATAGGGGATCAAAGTTTTAGCATGCAGATATATAGGGAAAATCTTTAAAAATCTTCTCAAGAACCACTGGACCAGGAAAGCTGAAATTTATTTGACATAGGTTAGATTTAGTCCACAGTGGTACATTCTAAATCCCAAACTACTGCTCTTTATGAAGCAGCTGTGCTCAGGTGAGCGATGTGGCCCCATGGGCCTCTTGTTGTCATTTCTAAGTACATTTGATATATACTTGTAATTAGGTCAAGATCAAACGATACATTTTGAAAAAAGAAGGCAGCAAATATGTGAAGAAAGAGGAAAAGAGGAGAGAAAAGAAAGAAGCACTGAAAAAATCTCGGAAGGAAAGTTTGGACCAGAAAAAGAAGAAGAGAAGGGATGAAGAGAGTGAGGAGGAGGATGATGAGGAGGAGGAGAGGAGGAGGAAGGTATCGCTCCCTCTGTATGAGGAGTGTGTGTTCCCCTGTAACAGCTGGCTGGCCAGTGATGAAGGGGACGGGCTGGTGAAGAGGGAATTAAAGGCCGTCAGTAGTGAACTCCGATTCAGCGAAAATTATCAAGGTTAGTGGCCTGGTTCACAAAATTAATACAAAAAACTTAAGATATTTGAGAATGCAATATTTAGCTTTATGCCCCCGTGATTGAAGATCAGGGGGCATATTGTTTTTGTCCTGTCTGTCATTCTGTCTGAAACTGTAACTTTTGCATGGTGAGCACTAGGGCTTTGATATATCACATGTATGTTCCTTATGACAAGACCTTTCCATTGGTACCAACATTTTTGACCTCCTGACCTTCACTTTTAAGTTTGACCTACTTTTTGAAAACGTCAATCTTAGCTATAACTTTTGAATTGTAAGTACTAGGGCTTTGATATTTGAAATAATTTCACATGTATGTTCCTTATGACAAGACCTTTCCGTTGGTACCAGAATTTTTAACCTCCTGACCTTGAACTTTGACGTACTTTTCAAAAACTTAACCTTAACTATAACTTTTGAATGGTATTATTAGTACTAGGGCTTTGATATGTCACATGTATGTTCCTTATGATAAGACCTTTCCTAAAGTACTAAGATTTTTAACACCTTGACCTTGAAGTTTGACTTACTTTTCAAAAACTTTAACATTGGCTATAACTTTTTGAATGGTAAGGACTAGGGCTTTGATATTTCTTTTGTACATTTCTTATGACAAGACCTTTCTGATGGTACTAAAATTTCCCACCTCCTGACCTTGATCTTGAACTTTGACCTACTTTTCAAAAACTTTAACATTGGCCATAACTTTTGAATGGTAAGGGATAGAACTTTCATATTTCACATGCATAATCCTTATGACAAGTGCTTGTTGCAAGATTTCAATGACATCAAAATTTTTGACCTGGGGACCTTAACATTGACTTTTAACCTAGTTTTAGAAAATTCAAATATCCTTCCCACAGCCATAGCGTATAAACATGTGATGGCCAGAAACAGAGACTGTGACCCCTTGTGCTGGGCTCCAGGGGAGGACATCATATGATAATACCTTTGGTAGAGTTCTAAAGGCAAAGTTTTAGCCTGTTGGCAGTGAAAATTATAAAGGTCTGCTTTTATTCTGTCCATTTCTATAGATCCTGAAATACACAACAAGCAGGTCAATTTCATGACAGCATTTTTTCGAATTTACATACGCAATCTAAGTGGACCAGTACAGGTTCCACTTAACAATCCAGGCTTCAAAAGAAAGAGAAAACTTGAGTGAAGGTGATAAAAGAAAGGGGAGGACAAAAGAGGGGGGAAATTCATCCTAAATGGAAAAAAAAATTAACGAAATAAAAAGGAAGTCTTTTGCACATATTTCTTGTGGTACAATGTAGTTATCCATGCGGCCTTTGGACACTAGAGGACTGATCCTGATGCTCATTTGTAGGATATTAAACATACTTTTCCTTAATGTAGCTCGAGTATGCATTAATACAGTGGTTTATATTTTTTAAGGATTTTCTTCTACCCCTCCCCCCCTTTCAGAACATATTCTTCAAAATCACCAGCTGTCAAAATGATATAAGCCATAGCTTTTAAACCATAAAGAGCACTCTTTCATATTTAGCATGTGCATTTCTTGTGAGGAGACTTTTATATGAAATTTCTTGACCTTGTGACCTTGAAATTTACCTCTGATCTACTTTGAAAATTATTCACTTTAATGATTTCCATTTTGTTGTAATCCAGGGGCATCAGTGTTTCACTAAGACATCTTGTTTTAAATCATTGCTTACATTTCAACATGGTGAAAGTGAAGTTGTATTTCTGTAGCAGAATAGTAGTTATAGACTGGGACCTCAGACAGCAGCTGTTTGTTAGAATTTTGAATGGATCTGCATGTTGTCATCAGCCTATAGCTACAGGCATCGGATTCATTTTGAAGTCATTAAAAACAAATGTTTTCCTTGCAGCAGTTTTGATTATCAAATGTATTAATGTTATATTGTACTGTTTTTATATGAATCTATAAGCTGTATATGTTTTGGTGATGAAGAACAGAAGATAACATTGTATTTGATCTGAATAGATAGATTTAACATCATAAATTCTTCCCCATCCAGATCTGACTCACATTTAGTCATGTATTTCTTACAGAAGAGAAAGTACACTACACAGTTATTGTGCACACTGGCAAGGTGCAGTATGCTGGGACAGACGCAGACGTGTTCATCCAAATGTTCGGAGAAAGTGGAAGATGTTCCAAACGGACAAAACTGGACGATTCCAGAAACAATTTTGAGAAAGGAATGGAAGATATCTTTGAGGTATGCTTATCAAGATTAAGATCATCCATGTTGAATATTATATTTATCAAACGTACACCCATTTACCAACACTTGTTGATTATAAGAACATGAAATCATTTGTCATTAAATTGTAAAAGCTTAGAAACTTGCATGTGATCAATTTGATTATTTATGAATTACCAGTTGGAGGACATCAACCTTGGTACACTTTCTCACATTGTGATTGGACATGATGACTCGGGGCCAGGGGCAGGATGGTTCCTCGATGATGTAAGATTTACATATTCAATGTTTTTGCCTTTGATATCTTACAGTCCTGAAACGTTCTACTTTACCATTTTTTCGTGCGTTCAGCGTGCGGTCACTGTGCAGTCAGTAATTTTTCATTCATTGTTCAGCGTGCGGTCACCGTGCGTTCTCGGTCTGGCGTGCGATCACTGTGCGTTCAGCGTGCGGTCACCATTCGCTCTGCGTGCGGTCACCGTGCATGTGGTAAAGTAGAACGTTTCAGGGACTGTAATTACAAATTGTACTGATAGCTATTTCTCTTGAATACACTGCAGTGGAAACGTGTAACTGAATCTGGATAGAAATAGTACGACTCTTTCAACAGCTCTGAATTCCAACAAAATGAAATAAATTTGTAAATTATATGAAACACAATTCAATTTTTAAAAATACCTGAGAGTATGTCATGTTATCCTTCTTTGATTATTATAATTGCATATAGTGCTATAGATTATGTCAGGTTTCAGTTTGTGATTTTAAGTTTTATATGATGATCATCATGACATTCTGTGATATTTTTACCTGAATAAAATAAAATGAACTATAAACTGCAACACTTCATGTGGCATACTTTGAATAAAGCACGAACGCGCTTCATGAAGTGTGAGGCGTCGCAGTTCATACCTCATGTGTTTTCAAAATTATAATATCTATAAATGTACATAATGATATTTACAATTGTGAATAAAAATGAATGTTTAAACCCACTTGCACACTATTATAATTGTTATCCTGTGTCCAGACTGATCAAAATAACTGCAAGGAGATTATATAACTCATAGGTGACCATCAGAAAACATCTCACAAAAAAAGAAATGAGAATTCACTCAGAAAAAGTGAAGAAACAGATCAAAGAGCAGGCGAAGGCGAAACAGAAACAGAGGAAGAAGAGACGGGAGCTGGAGTCAGACACGGAGAGTGAGGAGGAGGAAGAGGTCATCAGGACGCCTGACTACGAGGTCTTCTACTTCCCCTGTAATAAATGGCTGGATTCTAAAGAGGATGATGGGGAGACCGAGAGGCAGCTTAAATGCAAAAAGAAACAGCTTCATTATGAGGGGGGCATTGGTCAGGGTAAGCTGTTATACAAGATGTTAGAGAGAGACATTAATCAGGGTATGTCTTTATAAAAATGTCTGTGGAAGGCATTTCATATGTATAAGGTATGTGTTTATACAAAATGTCAAAGGTATTACATTAATTGAGGTATGCTTTTATGCACATGTCAAAGGGAGAAAATAGTCAGGGTATGTCTATATACAAATTGTCAGAGATTGATGAGGGTGAAGAGGGGAGGAGGTAGTAATTTGTAGCACTTTCAAATTTGGAAGGAGGAATTACATTTGTTTTTAATGAAAATGAATTATATTCCTTCCTCCTTACATTATCTTTACTATCAAAGACACAACCCA
Organism: Ostrea lurida; assembly: GCA_903981925.1. Lineage (NCBI taxonomy): Eukaryota > Metazoa > Mollusca > Bivalvia > Ostreida > Ostreidae > Ostrea > Ostrea lurida. Next base: position 56,127 of record CAJDSM010000043.1, read on the forward strand.
GGATCATTTGCCCTTGGCAGGACTTTCACAGTGTGTCAGCATACACACAGCAAATCCAGGGGTATAGTCCCAGCACCAAATGTAACAGGAAGAAAGAAAATGAAACGGACCAGACTAGAACTTACCCAGGCCCCCTGAATCTCCAGTCAGATGCTCTACTGAGCTCCCTGGCCAGCAGCGACCAAATCTGTCTTTCCACTACATTAGTAACTGCTCCTTCAACAAATATTTGGCATTTAGAAGTGATAGGCATAAGTTGTGCAGGCCCTGGCACAACAAAGAACCCTTGCTGCTATGATCCTGAGCACTATGTATAAGGTCTATATTTTGGGTATGGCTGCTGATGTCTCAGTATGAGTAAAAGGTTCTTGAAGCAACATTACCAAAACTAGAAATACTGTGAGCAAAGCTCACTTAGTGATACTCCCCATGCTCCCCTTTACTGTAACAGTTACGAATGAATGAACAAATGAACGGACAATAGGATCACTATAACCCCCACCCCCAATGGGTTTTCAATTGAATCATTTATCAAAAAGCAGATCTTTAAGTACCAACTTTTCATTAATTTTAAAACTTTGCAACACATTTTTGTGTTTACTGAACCTTTTGTAATCATACTTAGAAAGAATGAAGCTATTAATTTTTTGGGGGTATTTTTTATGATTAGGAGAGGCCAGCACTATGTATCAAATCATCGTGAAGACTGGTACCAAAGCCTTCGCAGGGACTGATGCTAATGTTTACATACAGCTACAAGGCAAGAAAGGTCAGGAAACGACAAAGCTTTCACTAGATGCCAAGAAAAATAGCTTTGAAAAGGGACAGGTGGATGTTTTCAAGGTAAGCAAAGTAGCTAAAAAGAAAATTAGAATGGTAAATGTAAATGAAAAGTCTTTGAAAGGATATAGCTTAAATCATAACTGCATTCCAGATTTACCTTGGAGAATGTACATTATATATTGTCAGTCACTCACATTTCACAAGTTAATATTGCTGCTATCTTGTTTTGTTTGATTTATTAGTGAAATATATTTATGTTAATTCAATTAGTTTGTTACAATTCATTGAGGAGAATGAGAATTATTCAGTCCAGTAGTTTTCTTGTTAAACACACCGCTCATTTCCAGCTTAATCTTGTTGACCACTATATCCTGTGATTTGTCACAGAGGGTGGGTCAGGGAGTTGATGCCATTGTATTAACTGTAGGTCTGCTCTTTATATTTCATCCACATTTTGTGCCCTGCAGTACTCCTGATTGACATGTGTTATGTATCCCAGTCCTTAACAATGCACTACCCTTGTTGATTACCATACAACCAATGATTGAAAAGTTTTATATGTATTACACCAATTAAATTTCTCTTTGTCATCCTTAAAAGGATATCTAGATTGTGTAATCTGAAACTTCTATCTCATTTCTTATAATTTAAAATTTAAAAAAAGATAATGGCAGGGATACTGTAGATGTTCACCTGTAATTATTTTGGATAGCTTTTGCACATTATTTATTTAATTTGGGGGGGGGAGGGGAGGGTCCTCCTATAAGGTATGGCTGGAGATGGGGCACACTACTTTTGAGATTGGCACCCATTTGTTGATCTATAGAACATGCAATTACGGTACTTTTAATTGAAAAACAAAGGCCAGCATTGACTAGTAAATTACTTTAAATTTACTGATCTTGAGGTCAGATGGTCAAAGGGTGTTAAAGTAAGCATACAGCAGCTATGAGTTTTTGTCCATCTAGTAACTGAAGAACCCTTATACTGATAGTAATCAAATGTCATAGGTAGGTTGGTCTGTACATGAACTTTATTGATCTTCAGATCTAAGGTTACAGGGTTTTCTATAGTTCATACAATAATTGTTGTCCAAACAATAAGCAGAGTGGCCAATCAAACTTAATAGTACATTTGTACATTGTAAGAAGTAGATGACCCCTGTTGATTTTGAGGTCATAATGATCAAGATTAAGGGTCAAACTGGGCATAGGAATATACTGTCTTCTCAATATATTGAGAGCCTACGCTTGACAAACCTCAAACTTTATACTCTGGTACATCCTAAGGTCTCAGACTACCAGAAAATGGATGAAAATCTCCACGTGTAGAGAGGACATTTTTAATGATCAATATTTTGGTTACCATGGCAACCAAATTTTCATAAATAATGTCTTTATTATTGAGAAATAGACACAACAAAGAATTTTATATGTCCATGATCGACATGTGCTGCTTGCTGGAAATGGGTTGAGATTGCTCGAAGCACGCTGCATCCTGCAGAGAAATTTTCTGCAAAAAGGATGAAAACCTACCCAATTTTGACCCCGATTTCACTCCAAAGAAAATTTTCCCAGTATAATGACATATATCAGTTTCTGCAAAAATCCATAACCTTTCCAATGAGGCCAAATTGGTCAATAGGTTCCTTGATTCTATCTCAAGATATTTTGCATTCAATATGAAACATGCTATTTTCGACTTACGCGTTTAAAGTGAAGTAGAAATAACCGCGCGAGAAGTTCAAGCTGTCCCCGTGTTTCGCATGTTGCAATTGCCGAAATTCCACAAAAAGGCACTTGGTCAATGCGAGATGGCCCCCTTGATGTTATTATTACTGAAATCATCAACATTGAAACTATTTAACTTCTGTATAAAACGTTCTGCATCAACCATGAATTTTACAATGAATGGTAAGTTTAGCTGCGTATTGGCAAGGGGAGGGGTATATTGAGACCTAAAGAGTAGATGACCCCCTAATGATTTTGAGGTCACATGGTCAAAGGTCAATCCACTTGAGCTATGTTTCACAAACATATTTTGTTGTATTTTATAGTTTTCATTTCAAAGGGTCACCATTTTCTCTACCTATGGATTTCATCTACATGTAATTTGGAAAAGGGGTTGAACTTTGGAAATTGTTATAACATGCTGTTGATAGAAGTAAATTGCTTCATTATAATTGCTACAGTGATTTTTTGTTTTTTATATTATTATTTTGGTTTTTTCCCCCCTTTTATTTCTTGAATTATTCAATTTTTGCAAGGGAGGATAATTAGCTATCACATACATGTGAGGTGAACATTGTTATTTTTTGTTACGTATTTGACCAGATATATACTAAAATACAGCAATGATTAATGGGACCAGGCACATGTTTTGGTCTTTAGACTTTTCATAAAATTCTATTTTCATATTCATATGGAGGTGTCCCCATTTCTTTACTTACTAACATATCACCCCTACCCCCACCCCCTCAATATTTTCTAAATCTTTATTTTGTAAGAGTTTATAAGCATCTGTCATCTTTTTCTTTCTCTTGGTTGATATAAATTCTGAATACATTTTTGGTTACCAGGTATATATCATCACGCTCTTGATAATTTCATTTGTCACATGACTTCCGTATACACTTTTTAAAAATACCCAAATAAATCCACATTTCCCTTAATACTTGGAACATTTTAATAAGCACTGCTTGTGTTCAACTGAAAATAATTTCTGAGGAAAAAAAAATCTTTTCAATCAAGTCATCATGGAGTTAATTTTTGTAAAATATCTGCAGTTTGTAGATGATAGCTAGTTGTCTTACATTTAACTATAAATAGAATTACTGGTAGAAGCAGTGAGTGTTTTGCAGCATGTAATTATTTGTACCCTTGAATGTAATACTTTCACACATTACAAATTTTAGATTGAGACATTAGATGTCGGACCGCTAACCTCTATGGCAATTGGACATGATGACTCGGGACCTGGTGCTGGCTGGTTCCTTGATGAGGTATGGTGTGTCCACCGGTACTTTTACCAGAATCAGGCTGTAAACTTTAAAAGATTGACTTTACCAGATGATCCAGCTATACAAGATGTGTCCACTGAAGCTATAAGATCATGTACAATTTCAAAGGATATAGCAAATACCGTATATACTCGTCTATAAGTCGGTTCGCCTATAAGTCGGTTGTGTTTTTTGAGATCAATGTGAAGGATTTTGCCATTGACCCGCCTATAAGTCGGTACAACTTTTTGCCAGAATTGGTTAACAATTTCAAATCAAAGTTACACTGATTTGGCCCTGTTTCAAAAAAATATTTTGAGAAATGATGCCAGTATTTAATATTCTTTCTCCAAAAATCAATATTATGTCAATTCTCTGACTATTTACCTGTTATTTTTTTATATTTCTATGTCCAGACTAATTTTTCTGGACGATGATTATGATAATTGTCGTAGTTTTCAAAATTGGTACCATTGATGATTTCGCCGACAAGAAAAATACTGATCTCTCTAGGACTCGCCTATAAGTCGGACATAGACTTTTGGACCAAAATTGTACTCCCAAAAATCCGACTTATAGGCGAGTATATACGGTATTCACTATTAATGAATTCTATGTGACCAATAAACTTGCTATCCAGGTTCAATTTGTATGGTTAACAAATTATTTTGTTCTTTACTAATTCAACAAAATTGGACATTCAGCATTTTGTACAAGATGGATAAAAATAAGGATCGAGTCATGAATAAATTAAAGCAAAATATTTAATATGTAAGAATTATGAACATAATGAAACTCCAATCGAGAATGTATTGTTACATCATGTTACTTATGATGTATGGGAATTTAAACCTGGCTTGTTAACCAATCAAAACTTAATTGTTACATAGGAAATAATGGCCTATCCTGTCAGAGGCAGTACCATTTCTGTGTATAGATATTTGAACTAAACCCTGCCTCTGACAATTTGAAAGGCAATTTTAAAATGCACAAAGTTTATTTGAAACATATATCAGGTTTTCCAAAATTTGAAATCGAACACTTTCAACATTTAAATTGCCATTGATTTTATAATACACATTGACAGGTGCGGGTCCGGCGGTACATTCAGAGGAAGGAGGCCAAGGAGTACGAAAAGAAAGGCCGTCAAAAGCCGCTTTATGAGGAGAGTTTGTTCCCCTGTAACAGTTGGCTGTCTAGTAGCGATGGCGACAAGAAAACCGAGCGACAACTCAAGTGTGACAAAAGGAGCCTTCAATATGATTAACTCAACCGAGGGACAACTCAAGTGTGATAAAAGGAGCCTTCAATATGATTAACTCAACCAAAGAATAGTCTATTGAATTTTGAATAGAATTTTATCATACCGGTAGTGTGAATTCTCATCACATCGTAAGTAGATATTGTCCCTCGTACAAACCAATACAGTTAAACTTCATTGTCTTATCCAGACATCTTGGTATATGACAAAAACTTCGAATCAGACAAGACGTTGGACTACAGAGTGCATCACTGATCTGAATTCAAAATCTGATGTTATGTACAATTCTGGATTGCAAGAAACCTACATTGTAGATTTGACAGTAAAATTTCACTGTATATACAGTAATTCCAAGAAAATGATACTCTGAATTGCATGGGGTAATTTGTATTTAGCATTATTATATACTTTCAATTTCAAACTCCTCTTTTCCTTATAGAAGTTTGCGGGCCAATATCACACGATATATGCCCGGAAACTTTTCGGCCCGCAAGCTGACGTCATAATTAAACAAAATTGGAAAATTGATTGTGACATCATAATAGAGCACGTTTCTTGACGTTACTGTTAAAACGTCAACAACTTTTAAGTTTCCAATTTTTTTCGGTTTTTTAGCCTTAGTCCGTTAAACCTATTGAAAAAGTTTAAAATAAAAAAGTTTTTAGTTTCTAAATGAAATTGAAAATATATATAAAAAAGGTTTAAGACTTTGTATGGAAAAATATGACGACCTCGTTTTTTGTCGCGAAACGACCTCGCAAGCTCGGTCCGTGTACGCGCAAAAACTCGGTCGTCATAATTTCCCATACAAAGGTGCCATAACCGTCTAAAGTATAACAAAAACGACATGGTCCATTTTTTCATTTAATACTCAGACATAAACCAATAACAGATATTTCATGTATTGAAAATATAGCAAGTTTCTATCTATATTTTTTTATAAATGTAAATAGATGGTGCATTCTTTATTTTAAGCTTGCGAGTGCACACACACACTTTATATACATATATAACACATAAACACATATCATTTTAAATCAGGTGACTGTGATATTTTTTTTTTATTAGTCATGTGCTTTCTGTTACTTATTTATGCTTTTTTTGGAAAATATTTTAGAGTTTACACATTTGTATATAAGGTTCTTACAACTGTTTGCATTTAATAGTGTAAACCCACATTTTGAGTGTGTTGCATTAATGAACTTTAGAAATGCATCTAAGATATCTAGTCAGTCTCTACTGTGTCTATAGAATTAGCAATAAAACAATTTTTAACAGCTAGAGAGTATGTTCTTTCTGATGCAGTGAAGTTTGAAAAGTATAATATTGCATTTGCATCTGTTATACTGTGCTTTTAAATGTGCACATAGTTTGAATGATCTTTTTGAACATTTTCTGGATTAAAGCAATCTTTTCCACTGGTCACTATAAATACTTTCTGTCAAGATGATAATGTTAGGTTTAATTGGCAGTCAAAATGCATACTGGTAAAAGATATATGCAGTAGCTGCCATGGTCCTGAATTACATGTTCTCCCTGAAATATAGGTAGTGTTTACCATCTAAGGAGACTCGGATTCCTCCTGTTACACTATTTAAATAATCAAAGTACTTATTGCACTGATAGCCGGGTACTGTATTGAAACAAAAAACAAAAAAACCCATCAAAACGGTGTTCACAGTAAGTGTTGCTCGATAAAGATCTCTTCCTGCTCTTGAAAAGGGCATAGGTCTAATTTTGCAGTCCTTCACCAGCAATGGTGACATCTCCATATGAGTGAAAAATTCTCAAGTGTAACATATAGCAGTCACCAATCCAGTTGCTAACCACTCTCGCCGTTGCTTAACTTATGTGATCAAGATAGAAACTATACATCATGGCCAGACAAGCCTCGCTAGCTCACTAGAGAGACAGTACAAGTTTCCTTTTAAACTGTCCACTACACTACTACAAAATCCCTTCGCTTTCAATGTGAAAACCTCTCAGCTTCTGGGGGTTTTGACCCCTGGACCCCCTAGTAGGACCTGCTGGAAGCCTCCAGACCCAGTGAAAATGCTAAAATCTCTCAGCTTACAGGGGCTTACCTCCTGGGGCCCCTTACCAGAACTAACTCTGGACCAACTGGGGGCCTAAAACGGTCCCCAGATCCCTTCCCTCTGTCTTGTGCATCCCCATTTGAAAATTCCTGATTATGGCCCTAATTTACTATAGAAATATAATGCAAATGGGGGTGGGGGATGTGCACTGGGTGCATTTGCACATACACATTTTAAAATGAACAAGTGGCCCATGGGCCACATCGCTCACCTGAGCATTGCTTCACTAAAAAGAGCAGTATGACCAACTTTACCCCCCTTGTGGGGCCCCCCCCAACCCTGGGGATGGGGGGGGGGGGGGGGCATTATCTAAACAAACTTAAATCTACTCCATATCGGGAAGCTTTCAGGTAAATATCCACTCGTCTGGTTCAATGGAGAAACCTTTAAAAGAATTTCCCCAGATATATGCATGTAAAATATTGATCCCTTATTGTAGCCCCACATTACCTCTGGGGGTCATGATTTGAACAAACTTTTATCTTCACTATATCAGGAAGCTTTTCTGGCCCAGTGGTTCTTTGGAAGAAGATTTTAAAATATTTTCCCAATATAATCATATGTAAAACCAATAAAATCATTAACTTGATCCCTTATGGGCCCCATCGTACCCTGGGGGTCATGATTGAAAAAACTTGATTCCACTAACAGGCAGCTTCATATAAATCTTCAGCTTTTCTGGCCAGTGGTTCTTGAGAAGAAATTTTAAAAGAATTTCCTATATACCAATCAACATGTATGTAAACTTTGATCCCATTTGGGCCATCATACCCCGGGGTGATTTGAACAAACTTGATTTCCACTATTCAGGAAGCTTTCATATGAATTTCAGCTTTTTCTGCTAGTGTCTTGAAAGAAGTTTTAAATTGCACCACCTATTTTTGCATTTTCGTGATTATCTCCCTTGATGGTGGGCTTGGTCCTTCATTTGAACAAACTTGAATTCCTCACCAAGGATGATTTGTTACTCAGTTTGTGTTGAATTTGGCCCAGCGGTTCTTGAGAAGAATCGAAAATTGTAAAGTTAACAGACAACGACAGACGACGGACAAAAGCGATCAGAATAGCTCCCTGTGACCTTCGGTTCGGTGAGCTAAAACTAACCCTCAGTTCTAGGGGTTTGCCCCCTGGACCCGCTATTAGGGCCATCTGGAACCCGCTGGAAGCCTCCAGAACCCAGTGAAATGCTAAAATTCTCAGCCTACGAGGGCTTCACCCTGGCCCCTTACCAGAGCTAACTCGTGACCAACTGGGTGGCCTAAAACGGTCCCTAAAGTATCCCTTCTTTTGTCCTTGTGCTCCCCCGTTGGAAATTCCTTGAATTACGGGCCTAATTTCCTATGAACTAGATTACCAAATTGTATGGAATACTTGATACCAACCTACACAAATTAAGATGCATCTCTTTCAGATAAACAGATGGACTCAATCAAACCCCTCCCCCCCCCCCAATCATACTGTTGAATTTGGTCCTAGTGGCATAAGCAATTACTAGTATGTGAGAATCCTTTACAAAAAACTTGGATATGGACATATTCTATGTTCTGATTTGAATAGCTGAAGATGCATTCTTTGATAACAAGTAATATGTAAACACTGTATTACCATTCCTAGACAAAATATTCAACTTCTGGTACCAATCACTGTGATGAAAGGGGGCATCTAGGCAAGTAAATTGAATATTTACATGTTGTAACCAATAACCTTACTTAAAGACAAGCAAGTGCAAGGCGTAGCATCCTCCATAACACAATAATCCTTGCACCGGTTTGACCCATGACCTTGAATCAACTAGTTTTTATCCTCTGTGGAAGGTTTGATGATTTCCTTATGAATTTTGTTCTTCCATCTTGTTCACAATATTTTAGCATAGTGACCTTTAAACTTTACCGTGACTTTGAAAATCGATATGTTCATCCTCTTCTCCATGGCACATCTTTGGAAGGTTTGATGATTCTCTGAAGAAAGCGTGTGCTTTTACTTGTTCACAAGGAATTTTAGGGCAATTGTCAATATTGACCTTTGATCTGAAATTCAATAGGGTTCATCCTTTCGTCCATGGGCAACAGATAGAAGGTTTGATGATCTCTGACTGGATCTGTGTTCTATCTTGTCATAAGTCTAAAGGTTTCACCTTCTCCATGGGCAACATCTGTACTAAGTTTGACATATTCTTGTTTGAATTGTGTTCTTCCATTTTTATCCTCAAGAATTTTATGTCATATTAACCTTGAAAATCAAAGAGGGTTATCCTCTCTCATGGGCAAGTTTGCATATGGTTTGATGATTCTTTTATAGATGCTGTGTCTTCTATCTTTTTCACATTAATTTTGGTCAGTAGTGACGTTGACCTTGAAAATCAATAGGATCATTCGTCTCGTCCTGGGCAAAATTTTGTGGAAGGTTATGATGACTCTCTGATGAATTTCCTTGTATCATGTCTTGTTCACAAGTTACTAACACATACACCACACACAGCCGCAACGCAGTGATCTATATCCTTCAAACTAGTGCAAGTGAGATAATACGGGAGGGGGTAAGTTGTCAGAAAGAGGTAGGGTAAAAGAGGGAAGTTTTTAAGGGATCATGTGTCTTGAACAAATTAAAAGACCGGAACCAAACTTACGCAGACCAGAACGTAAATTGTGATCGGTATTTAGCATTCGTTGATAACTACCGGAACGTGAATTGTGTACACTCGAGGCGTAAGATCGTTTGCAATTCAATACCCTCATTGAATTTACCTCTGTTATTGCAATCTACTTTTCATTAATGTCGGAGATGTCCCACCGTTCAAAGACCACTACATAATGTATACTTAACTGTCATTCATACGCGCCACGTGTTTTATCAACTGCATTAGGTCCGGGCATCGGGTTGATTGAGGGAAATTCAAAGCAAAAAGCCTTGTAAATATAAAACAATATGTCCCAACTAAATGGATATGTTACCCTTCATAATGTTGTACAATATGGTTTGTCTTGTTCGTGTTTTCAAGTACAGAGATTGACCCACTCATAATTCATATACGTACAATTGAGGTCCAAGAGATAGGAATTTAGATTGCTTTTATATTAATGCTGGACTTAAATTTGATAAAAAGTTAAAAGATACAATAATGTATGTACAACATTGGCAGCTTATACAAAATTGACGATGTGTTTTTTTAGTCCCCAATATTGCCACTACATGCATATAAAATGAGAAGGTAAGATTTGTATCGAACATTCAAAAATCTTGGTATACACATAGTCTCTATTTCGACATTCTGGTATGAACTCAACAATAAAAGTTTGAGGAATTCATTTGAAATAATTATGTATGGCACCAAAGAATTTTAATACAATTTGATATGTGTTATCATAACGTAAAAAGTTGGTGTGCATTTTTTTTTTTATCAGGTCCACGATTGTGTTCTTGTTCTTTGTGATGGAACCGCTCCATCCAGGGCTGTGGTTAAGTCCAAGAAAACGGTACAAACCTGCAAGTCGGCAGTGCGGGGAATAGGTAACAATGGTGCGAATGCTCTCTCACCATAGAGGCATAGGCTTACATGATGTAGGACAGGCTCTCAGCAACAGAAACGCCACCGCTCACACGGCTGACATCTGTGAAATCAGACTATTGCTCATCAGTCAACAGTCTCCACGAAGCCTGCGTACTCTCACTCTCGCATGGAAGTCCACACAGACCTGCACGCATGTCTCTCGTGCCAAAACCGACTTCCGCCTGGAATAACACAGACTCCCCAACAAACACTGGAGTGCAACCTCATCTCCGATCTTCGTCCTCAGCACTCCGAGAATTGAGACCCAACCTCCATGTCATGTTCAGAGGGCTACGTGCGATACCTATCCACACGTCAGAGCGTTCCGACCATTACCCCAACCAACTCTGATACCATGCAGAATGCCTCACTCAAGTAAACAACTAGCCGCCAACTGGTCGACTGCTCACTGCCACTAGCACCCCCATAGCCACATCCAAATCCTCAAACAAGGTGAGATCAATATCCAGATACTGCGTGCTTCACAGTTGTGTCCAGATCACATTCAAAGCCCGAGTTACGCGAGAAGTCATACTTGAAGGCAGCAACACTATACTGCTGTGTTCACTAGCCACAGCCACCGATGATCACACACCAGCCCAGTGCCCCTACACCCACAGCAACCTCATCGTCCTCGGTAGCATCCCGGTCTGTTGCCGACCCCAGTTGTCCCGACCACTAAATACTTCCGCCCTAACTGAACACTAAACTGTCGACCACAAATCCTCACTGCTACCCCTGACACATTGACCACTCGTTCATTGGCTCTCAACCCCATGACACACCTGTAACACTGATACCTGCAGCACTGGAGCCACTTAAGGTGTTACGAAGCACTTGGCCCGACCTAGTTTGAACTCCAGCCCTGAAGATAGACCAACAAAATGCTTGATTAGGGCAACTCTGTTCGACACCCATCGTACTACTGCCCCTAGCTGCACTGACAGCCCGCCCAAGGGTTTACGGAAGCACTGCACCGACCTAATCTTAACTCCAAGCCCTTGAATAGAAGCAGCGTGATATGCGGCTACTGTCCCTA
>CAJDSM010000044.1:10802-26391 GCA_903981925.1 Ostrea lurida
CAGGTATATTGAAAGGTGAGCAAAGCTTAAGGTATATTGAAAGATGAGCACACATTCAGATGTACAAGACACTTGGGTCATTTTGTTAAGTAAAGATTTTGAAAAAATATTTCCTAAAATTTCAGTCTAACCTTCACAGTCATTCTCTTTTATGCAGTTGATGCTGTTAATTGTTGGTATAAGAGATCTGGTGTAAGATAACACCACCCTTTAATGATTGTAGGTGAAGCAGGGCTTCCTGGAAGAGATGGACTTTCAACACGTGGGGAGAAAGGAGATGGTGGACTGCCCGGACTTGATGGACCTCGTGGTCAGCCTGGATTCCCTGGAACAGACGGACTACCTGGACAAGATGGACTTCCGGGAATGAAGGGTGATGGTGGTCCCTCCGGACTTCCTGGGCTTCCCGGTTCGCCTGGACAAAAGGGAGAACCAGGACCAATAGGACGAGAAGGAATTAGAGGATTGCCCGGAGAGGACGGTCGACCTGGAGTACCAGGTAATAGGTCAAAGTTCATCAAAGTCAGTCAAGATATACGTAATGCAGTTAAATGATAATTATATATTTAGATTGATAAATCTTGTATTACTGTGGAATCATTTTAATTCATTGGGGCCAATGTTAGTGGGTAACCAAAATTTTGCTGGTTCGTTGGGATGTAATTTCGTGGGTAATTGATGAATAATATGAATAACATTTATAAAGATCAATAGGAAAATAAAACATGTTTGTGGGGATGTAAATTTGTAGGTAATTGTAACCCACAAAATCCATGAACATTGGTCCCCCATGAACAATGATGATTCCACAGTGAATGGAAATAATATTCATTTCTAACTTCATTGCTGTCTCCTCCTACCAGGACCAGTTGGTGCTAAAGGAGATGCAGGTCTGCCAGGGATAAAGGGATTGTCGGGTATTCCCGGGGAGAGGGGTGAGGCAGGTGTTCCAGGCCGATCAGGTGCACCAGGATTAGACGGACCCCAGGGACCGCCCGGTCTACCAGGAGAGAGGGGGCGAGATGGAGGGCCAGGTGAAATGCTTGTTCTCTCATAGTTGGGCTGAAAAAATAAAAAAAATTTTACAGACTGAATTTTTGATCCACAGATTTATTAGCTGCAATATTGTAGCCCTCTCCATTTCTTTTAATCTGATCCCCCCCCCCCCCAAAAAAAAAAAAAAGAGAGGGCTACATTATTGCAGCTACATAATGATATTCTAAATGTGCATAATTACCAACTTCTCAGTCCAATGATTAGATTTTACAGGGAAAAATTACAAAACTGATAGATATTTAGGACATTCTGTTTTCCATACTCAGAAATACCTATTGTTACAATGTCTTATATTCTTTGAAGTAAATGACCCAAAGTTTATACTTTAACAGGTGCCAAAGGCGAGACTGGATTTGTTGGAATTCCCGGAGAACCAGGAAGAGATGGAAACCCAGGACTTCCCGGACTACAAGGAATGAAGGGTGAAAGGGGTTTCCCAGGAATTCCCGGCGAGCAAGGCCGAAATGGAGGTCCAGGTACGTGTTTTCAGTGGTATAAGACAGCTTATTTTGAAGGTTTTTAGGATATATGTGTGTGCTGAAAAATGTCCATTTTGTAAATTTTATGAAATATTAGCACAATACACATCATCAGTGAAAGCAGTGGGGAGAAGGGATAGAATTGTTCCATGTATACTATTGGTAATATTTAAGCGATTTTGCCAATTTCAGAGGAAATTGATTACCTTTTGTACAGGAAATATTATCTTGTTTAATAGGCGATATACTGTAAATGTATTTTATTTCACGGTGGTAGGATTTATTTAGGTGATTTTGGCGGAAGACTACTTCTGCTAAATCAAGTACACCGCCAACAGGGGCATGCATTGTGATGGGCAATTAGGGAAATGAACATCAATCCCGCTAAATTAGTCCGTGTTAAATGGTAGAAAATCAAATTTCCACTATAAAATATCATGCGCATTAAATATATAAGTTTACAGTAATCTTATTCATTTGTTCGAGGCAACATTTGAATAGGTGATATATCACTCATTTGAATAGATAATATTACTAATTGGAAATAATTAAAGCAAAATGAGTCTTTTTGGAAAATATTTTGCAGAATTATTTTTCAAAAGTGCATGGTCTTTTTAAACTCATAGACATGAAAAGCAATAACTGAAAATCTAGGAACAGTGTATTTTCTAATTATACTTTTATTTTATTTTTACTTTACATGATTTCGGAATGTCACGGAAAATTTTTAAATTACTGAAGTAAAAGTAAGATATAAGGGGAGCATTGACATCAGATCTGTACAAGTGAGTGAAAACTGATAAATTTAAGCTTTTAAATAATTGGAGACAATTTTCAAAGCTGCAACAATAAATTGAGCAAAATATTTGCTGATAAATATCTGAAATTTTTTTCCATTACAGGACAGAAAGGAGACCGGGGACCAAATGGCCTACCAGGACTGCAAGGTGCCCCAGGTGACGATGGTTTACCTGGAATTAAAGGTGAATCGGGACGCCCTGGCTCCCCCGGGAACGCTGGCTTACCAGGACAAGATGGTGAGTCAGAGGGCACTCATTTGCTTTGTACACTATAGTTGAGGCTAAAGTGAAATTTCCCATAAGAAATTGAATTATAAATTGAATTAAATATATATCATTTCTTGCATTTGAGATTCTGAGATAAGTACACATTTTTTATTATAGTAGTTTAAATTATTTAAGTGCTAGTTAAGCTCTGAAAACAAGTTTGATAAGAAAAGAAAACTGTGTTATATGGTTTTTTTTTTAATAATACATGCATGTATGTGTAAAGAAAACTGGATGGTAGAAGCTTTTTTAGATACAAGTATTGAGCAGAGCATTCTTTTTTTCAACAGGACTACCAGGATTGGGTGGCATGAAGGGTGACCGGGGGCTTCCAGGGGTGGGAATCCCAGGAGACTCGGGTATTCCCGGAGAGAGGGGTCGGGATGGATCCCCAGGATTACCAGGAATGAAAGGAGATCCGGGGCAGCAAGGGCTCCCAGGATTCCCAGGCATGAAGGGAGAGAGGGTAAGGTCAACATTTCCTGGTTTCAGTAACAAAATATTATTTGGTCAGATTGAAGTTCAACAAAAAATGATGAAACCATCACAAAAGTTTAAACTCTAATAGCATGATAGACTTTATTGAAGGAGACATGCATAGGGTTTGTTATAAACTTGATCTATTTGACACTCAGACGAGCATTTTCTGAGGGTATGGTTGATCTCTTTCAGGGTTTCCCCGGACAACCAGGACAGTCTGGTCGCCCTGGCGATGATGGTCTTCCCGGCATGAAAGGTAGCTACCATCATAAAACTTCTCTTCAGGTGTATTGATTCTACTGTTTCACAAAAATTTGGATGCTCCTCATATGTTACCATACATAGATCCTGATGGTGTGAAGTTTGAATCTTCAGAATTGTCTCATTTTACTGTAAGTAAATGTTGAATGTGCTACCTTTCTGAATAGGTAATCCCGGTCTGAATGGCGTCCCTGGAAGAGGAGGAATAAAGGGAGACCCAGGTCTTAATGGAGTCCCGGGTCGTGATGGACCAAAGGGTGATCCAGGATTAAATGGAGCACCAGGAGAAAGGGGACAGTCTGGTCTGAAGGGAGACCGAGGCCTGAACGGCTTGCCTGGAACACCTGGTATGTAGACACTCGTAATTAGAAAGGCAAACCATAAGGGGTCACATTTCAATGTTATTGACTGCATGAGGTCCATTCCATACATTGTAGAAATGTTTTTTTTTTTATGCCATTTGTAGGTGAACCTGGTTTCCCTGGAGCTAAGGGAGATCGAGGTAGGGAGGGATTGAACGGTCTCCCTGGAGCCAAAGGAGATGGTGGACTTCCAGGAAGAAGTGGATTACCTGGTAAAGCAAAATTTCTTATCTGTATTTTTCTGTTTGCATGTTCTTCCTACTCCCAACAACCACCTGTGTCCGTGCAGCAGACGTCTACAGCTGAGGATGCACAAACAGAATAGTGTGGAGGCAGTCTCATCTGTGGGCATCAATTCTCATGGAATAAACAGATCTACTGTTTTGATTTCGTGTGCAGGGGACATTGCCATCAAAATATGAATTTCACTCATTTCATGTATTTCAGTATTCTCATATAATGACAATTACTAGTACATTAAAATGAAGAAAATGTAAGAGAATTCCAAATACCCACTTCAAGCCTGGGTGTAAAGATATAACTATATTCAAATGAGATTTATTTAAAACTCTTTATGCACAATATGTTCTAAGTTCTTCCCTTTAGATATAAACTTTGCTCAGTGGCATGGTGTATGTGTGATGATGTTAGTTCTGGTTAGATATTAAGCACATCAGTGAGTCTCAGTAGGTTGCATAACACGGTGCCCACGAGATTCATTGGAAAAATGCTGGAGAATGCCACAAAAATTTTGTTAGCATCTTTGTATTTGACCAACATTCATTGTCAAAATCAAGGATTACATCTTTTGCAAACAAGTTATTGACATGAGGTGTTTGATTCTAGAAAAACTCAATGGTATTGATATAAGTTCAAAAGCAGCAAAACTTTTTAATAACCAAATCACTTCTTTTTCTACATTATTTAGGCAGCTAATGCATTTTTTAAGGCAATTATTTTTATCATTTTGTATATTATTTTGTGCATGTAGATTGAGATTAGATGTCATCTCATTAAATCCATTTTAACCAGGGGAGATAATTTTTTGACAGGTGAGAAAGGAGAACCTGGTTTCCCTGGACCTGAAGGAAGAGAGGGCCTGCCCGGGATGAAAGGAGAACGAGGTTAGAATCTAATAGCTGTGTAGTGAGAGGACTAAATGTCATCTTATGCCATTTAGAGAATTTAAAGAAACTGTGTCTGCTGACGTCTGTTTTGGGGTAATGTTCATGCAAGCATTATTATGGCAAAGGGTCAAGGTCACTTGGTACATAAACAGTCCTTATTTCAACATTTTTAGGTCACCTGAGTAAAATCTCAGTGACCCTATTCCAACTTGGCTTCATCCTCGTCGTGCGTTAACAATTGAACATGTTTAAACTTTTCTTATAACCCACCAGTCTCAATTCTTTTCAAATTTGGTCATGAAGCTCTTTTGGGACAAGGCACATAAATTGTAAATTTCAGTCTCTTGCAGCCCCTGGGGCCTTGTGGCGGGGCAAAAACTGCCCAAAAGTGACCCAATTTTTCAAAAATCTTCTTCTTTACCAACCGCCACATGTCTGAGAAGAACCAATATGCATAGTTGAATTGTAGGCAGAAGCCTTTACCCAAATTGTAAATTTGTGGTCCCTGGGTAGGTTCTTTAACCCCAGGGCGGGGGGGGGGGGGGCCAAACTTGGTACAGATTTTACTAGTGTTTATATGTAAAACAATTTGAAAAACATCTTTTTCAATGCTATTGATATTAATGTGAAAGTAAATGAATACTTTGAATGAGAGGAGCCTTTTGTCATATGATACCCACCTGCAACAAGTTGGGGGGGGGGGGTGTTACTGGAAATCAGATTGTCTGTCCATCCGTCTGTCAGGCAGAATGGTTCCAGATGTTTAGTGTTAGCCTTTCTACCAGAGATCACCATCATCATGCATATGGTCTACCTATTGCATTTGGTCAAAAAGCCAAAGGTCAAGCAACCTGGACATCCAAAGTAGCGATATGTGTCTGGACTCAAGATTCCATTTTGCTTAGAGTCACTATATCATACAAGGACACGTCTTATATGGTATTCCACGGTCACGAGGCATTATCCCTTCTACCTAGAGTCACTATACATACATATATATCATGGAGACGAAAGATGTTCTTTATCGAATTTTGGGTCCAGAAAACGGTCTAAGTGCAATGGGACATCAAAGTAGCCCAATATGATTTTCCAGCTCTCAGCATGTATCTTTCTACCTAGAATCACCCATTAGTCAACACATGAAACTCAAGCCATGGGTCAAAGAAATGTTCTCTATTGAATTTTGGTCAAAAGGTCAAAGGTTCAAGCTCACTGGACATTAAAGTAGCCAATATGTTTCATTGAAAAATTTCTTTGAACACATCTTTGTGAGATTGAAATGATTATCTTGTGATGCATGAATAGGATAGCATATATTGAAAATATAACATTTGAACTAAAATACCTCTGTAGTGAGACTGAAGAAATGCAAATATGAGACTCCCTGTGTGGGCTATTGATACTCTGGTGCCTGTGGGCCTCTTTTTTTATATGAAATCTCTTAATTCTTTCATCATAAATTGATCATAATTTATCACAAATATTTCTTGATATAGGGCCAAGGTCATTTTGGAAAGGTTAAGGGCACTCAGAATATATGCCTAATATAAGGGGAAAATTCTCCATTTTGATAGTCTTTGAACAGGTATTGATCATATATCACACAAAAAAGTATCAAGCAAATGGCTTTCAGACAAATGTCACTCGAAGTAATTTTGGAAAGGTCAAGGTCCCTGTGAACATTATACCTTATATAGTAAAAAAAATTTACTTTTTTAAACAGGTATTGATTATATATCACACAAACAACAAACAAATAAGCTTTCAGAAAAAGACACCCGAGGTCATTTTGTAAAGCTTGTCTGATTATATACACAACATATACCGGTACCTTATATATGAAAAAAAAACCACTTCGATTTAAGAAAATATTTCAACAGTTATTGATCAATTGTTTAAGTCATTTATCATATTAGGTAGTTCATTGGTTAGATGCAGCAATTTTTTTTTTTGGGGGGGGGAGGGGGCATCCATTAGTTTTATTGTTAGTTAATTTCTTGTTCTTTACTTTTGCCAAAGACATTCATTTGGGTCATTCTATTTCAGGACCTGAGGGACCAACAGGAGGGAAAGGAGAACCAGGTCGTTCCATAACAGGAATCAAGGGAGAGCCAGGCATACCAGGAGAACAAGGTCGGGATGGATTTCCAGGAATGAAGGGGAATGCCGGTTTACCTGGACAACCAGGGTTACCGGGAATGAAAGGAGAAACCGGAGTGGGCTTCCCTGGTGCTCAGGGTCAAAAGGGAGAGCCAGGCTTAAACGGAATCCCAGGTAATCTAGTTACAAAATGGAAAAATAGTTTAAAATGTTATTGGAGATTGATGGGACGGAAATTCAACTAATACACTGCAGTTATGTTACAATTTTTAAAGATTGTTTTTACCTATTCTGTCAGGTGAGCAGGGATTGACCGGAATTCCAGGAGAACCTGGTCAGCCCGGATTCCCCGGCATCAAGGGAGAGGTCGGAGACAGGGGCGTGCCTGGTCTCCCAGGACTTAAAGGTCTGCCTGGTCCTCAAGGACCCACAGGTAAGAACGTAAAGGGGCTGTCTCAAAACATCAGTATCTACAGGAACTATACTTAAAATAGTCATTTTAGGAAAGGAAGAGATCGAGTACAACAGTAAAACTTAGTGCTTTCTTAGTGACATAAATGCACATTAGAAACCTACTAGCTTAGATCCATTATAACGGGTAATATTTGTAATCTGATCCCTAAAAGGTATCAAATTAGATTCTGTGTTTTCAATATCTGTGGTGATATATACCTGTATATCAATGTATATATTTTGCGATTTTAATTTTTATCGATTTTCAATAAATTNGTGATATATACCTGTATATCAATGTATATATATTGCGATTTTAATTTATCGATTTTCAATAAATCGTATCCGCTAAATTTTGCAAACACTTGACAACCACAGACAAATGATCGATTCCTTATTGTGACGTCAGTTGAAGCTAAATTCCTACGACATGAAATTTGACATTTATTTTGTTATTCAGAGCTTCGAAATCAAGTTTATGACTTCAAAATAGTCGGAAATTTAATTATAAGAAATGACTGTTATAATTTTCAAGTTTACCAGAGATTGAACCAATGTTGCCTATTTGCAAACATAATATAATCCGCTACGCGGATTATATAGTTTGCAAATAGGCAACATGGAGACTGATTTTTGTAATAGATCCTTTAGTTTAAAACAAGAGTTTTGATTTCTTAGGTGAACGAGGTAACTCCGGATTACCTGGAATCAGTGGACTGAAGGGAGAGCGGGGATTCCCCGGACAGGATGGAATAGAAGGGGGAAAAGGAGAACGAGGACAGCCAGGTGTACCAGGATTAAACGGAATTAAAGGTGAGAATGCTTGATAAGTGCTTGACACTGACCAGAGAATCAAAGTGTGAGAATGCTTGACCTGACCAGAATCAAAGGTGGAGAATGGCTTTACCTGGACCCGAGATTAAATAGTTGAAATATGCTTGACCTGGACCAGAATTAAGATGAGAATGCTTGACCTGACTGAAAATCAAAGGTGAGAATGCTTTGACCCTGAACCAGAACGCCAAAGGTGAGAATGCCCTTCCTCGTCCACACAGGGAGGATATACTGAGAATGCTGAACATTTGACCGAGAATCAACAAGTAGATATAGCTACCTGACTACA
Source organism: Ostrea lurida (assembly GCA_903981925.1). Taxonomy (NCBI): domain Eukaryota; kingdom Metazoa; phylum Mollusca; class Bivalvia; order Ostreida; family Ostreidae; genus Ostrea; species Ostrea lurida. Next base: position 19,311 of record CAJDSM010000044.1, read on the forward strand.
CCTCAATTCTTCAAAGCCTCGCTATGGCTTATACACATGGATACAGAGTAAGGTGAGGATGACATACTAAATGACGGGCTATACATATATCCATGTCGTTTATGCTTGAGCCACGAAGTTTAAAGGTGAGAGATTGCTTTGACCTGACCAGAATTAAGTTGGTGAGAATGCTGAACCTGACCAGAATTAAGGTGGAATGCTTGACCTGACCCAAAATCAATAGTAGAAGCTTGACCTGACCAGAGTTTTAAGTGTTGAGCGCTTCCCCCTGGCCAACCAGCCTCGATGGTCCGCAGTCATAACGATCGCGTGTATCACCAGGAAGCAAAGGTGAGAAGCTCTGCGACATGACCTGCAATAGGACAAGTTCTATCAGTGAGCGAAATCTCCTCATATAATCACAGCCCTCTAGTGTTTAGCCTAGACCGGTGACCCTACTAATGTATAAGTAGGATATGCTTGATCCACACATCATCAGATTCCCTATCTCTTTTTTATATCATTCTTTACAGAAGCAAGTGTAACACGGCGGTGAGATTATTTCACAGCCTCTTCTGAAGAGTGCAAAGCCGCATCTGCTTCTTCGAACGCACGGGTTCCGAGACCGCGGTTACAGCTAAATTTACTCCCTGTATTCCGTTTAGTACGGGGTTCATGCTCGCCAAATGAAGTCATGCGTGAGGATCTTTTACCCCTTGTGCGTGTTTTGCAGATTATTTTAGCGCAAGAACGCATGATAACGTTGTCAAGAGTTCAGGTCCAAAAAAAAATTGTTAGGCATCTATGATAAGATAATCACAGTCAAACCCCATTATCTTGAAGTCAGTGGGACCAAGAAAAAACTTTGAGATATCCGCGGATTTGAAATGTTGAGGGTAAAAAATGGTATAAAGAATTAGTAGTTGGGACTCCCAAATCTCACTTTGACATAACCATGGTATTTGAGATATTGATGTTCAAGATCCGAAGTTCAACTGTATATTTAATCTTGGTATATTTCATTTTACTTTAAAAAATTCTTTACAAGGAATGAAAGTTAATAAATTAAATTCCTAAAACTTGAGTACTGTGGAATCATAATTGTTCGTGGGGGACCACTCGTGGGTCACCCTTACCCACAAATTTACCAGGAGGTATGTCCCCATGAACATGTGTTATTTTCCTTTAAATCGTTATTAATATTATGCCGTTCACTTTATTTATGCATTACCCACGAGACTACGTCCCCACGAACCAGCAAAATTTTGGCTATCCACGAACATCGGCCCCCACGAATTAAATATGATTCCACAGTATTTAATCAATAATTCTAAAGAAAATATCATTTTTTTTTTTACGCAAACAATTCAAATTGCTGGAGCAACAAACCAGGAGCCTGACAGCTATTAAAAATAGTCATTCCTAACGCATTATATAGCGGGACTATATATTAAATGTCAACTTTGTTTGTACAATATAGAGAATGCTGATCAAGTCAAATAACCAATCAAAATCCTGTATTCCAAGTAAAATTAAATTATTTCCATGGAAATAAAAATTATATTTCCAAAAGAATTGACAATATTTCCATACTCAGTTTCAAAACTGAGCTTATTTGACAAGATTTCCATACTCAGTTTCAAACTGAGCTTGATGCTATAACATACTGGAAGGGATTCATTCTCCTTGCAGGAGAGAAAGGTTTCCCAGGGTTCAAAGGAGAGCCAGGGCCTGGGGCATTCATCAGGCCGGACATGCGGGTCAAGGGAGAGCCAGGACAGAAGGGAGATTCCGGAACAAATGGATTACCGGGATTGACCGGCGAGAGGGGAAATCCAGGACTAAAAGGTCGGTGAATTCGGACAGCATACACAAATGTCCGTAGCAATCTCGGATTTCAGTTTTGAAAGCTTGTATTCCTTGAAAGATTTATTTTATTTCTTATGTAATTTGGTACTGACTGGAAATTTCATAAAGGATGATAACTTCATAATGTTGTTCACATTTACTTTATAAACATTTTCATTTTGCAAAATTAGTATTTAATTATTATTTAGTCATTTTGGTGAAAAAAATTTCTCACCCCAAATCATCTTATTCCTTTTGAATATAATAAAAAAGATATATAAATAATATTTTGCAACTTAGAAATGACTGTATGTTCCTTAAAACTTACAATAGGAACAACCTTATATATAGTAAGTTGAATTTTTGTCCAGGAAGCCAAAAATTAATGGGACATGTTTTAGAGACCATAAACGTTTTAGCTGTGGAAATAAATGCAGATAAATGCATAAAGATGAAACTCCAGGCCAACTAAAGAAAATCCACATTTGCATTTTTATAAGATTTTGGAGTTCTGTTGTATTTATTTATTAGCGTATTCCAGTTTGAACATTTATCATGATCGAATGATGCTGTTTTTATTGCAGGAGAACGTGGTTTCCCTGGTATTCCAGGAGAGAGAGGTATTCAGGGATTCCCCGGGATGAAGGGGGAATCCGGATTCCCGGGAACACCTGGCACTGCAGGAGATGATGGTTTCCCAGGTAACGAAAGGGGCTGCTCTAAAATTATTATGAAATTGAAACTGTCAATCCTACGCCCGAGGCATTCATTTCAACCCTCATTCCATATTTTCATTGTTTTTATACCCCCCGCAAACGAAGTTTGGGAAGGTATATAGGTTTCACCCTGTCTGTCTCTCCGTCTGTCTGTCCGAAGTATGTTTCCACCAACTCCTCCTAAACCACTTGCAGGATTTTTAGAAACTTTGTGGAGTTTTAGAATACATAATGGAGATGTGCATATTGTCAGGAATTTTATTTTGGACAATTATGTAGAAGATATGAACGTTTGGACTTAGGCATTTTTCACCCAATATACTCATTGCATCAGTGCGTTGACCGCAACTCTCCTAAATGACTCGCAGGATTTTTTATGAAACTTTGTGGAGTGTTAGAAGTACATAATGGAGATGTGCATATTGTCAGGAATTTTGTGCATATTGTCAGGAATTTTGTTTTGGACAATTATGTACAAGATATGAATGTTTGGACTTAGGCATTTTTCACCAATGTATGCATTAGTGCGTTGTCCACAACTCCTCCTAAAACAATATTACCCATTGATTAGACAACTTCTGCAACTTCTGTTTAGTCTGAGAAAATCTGTTGCGTTCATTATGTAGTGTGCCCCGCAGGGGTAGTATCCTGAAAGGACAGTTCTAGTTTATACTGTTTACACCTTTTTAACACTCCAACAAAACACTTGTCTCCCACTGCATATTGGATTAGACAGGTTTCAAATTGTATCTACAACAAACGCAAGATCTAAAATTATGAATTACAGAGGTAGAAGAGGTGCAGCAATTGCTTCTCTTTTTTTCTTTGTAATTTATGGCATAATATTATCGATATTATATGATGATAGTAGCAGTGACATTGTTTTTAGAATCAAATGAAATGGTTAAAAATTGCATTAGTTTGAAGTTTCAAAATACCAACAGTTAATAAGATTTTGCAATATTCTATAAATATCTTAATAAGAAAAAGCAAGTTTTAGAAATTGCATGGACTGAGGAGGTAGTTTTACACACTACAAAATTAATGTTTTGACCAACAGGACCCCAAGGACCTACCGGAGACCCAGGATTCCCCGGTCCCCCAGGGCGCACCCCACCCTCAGGCTTCCTGGTGGTCCGTCACAGTCAGAGTGAGACTGAACCTACCTGTCCAGACGACACTTCCCGTATCTGGTCCGGCTACAGTTTACTGTACATAGAAGGCAACGAGAGGTCTCATCATCAGGACTTAGGTAAATCCAGAGTGAGAAAAAAAATCATTGAAACAGTAAGAACTGATTCAGATGGTGAAATTCTTACTGAAATCTTGAATGGTTAAAATGAAATGTGTTTTATATTTGTGATTCTTTTGATATTATATGAAATATGTGTATAATTTTGTTGTGGTCAATATGGGAAGATTCTCCATCAGGTTGAATATGTTAGCTACCGAACTGGATGGTTTAAGTTTACACTTTATCTGTTTCCCTTCTAGGCTGGGCAGGATCTTGCATGCAAAGATTCAGTACAATGCCATTCCTCTTCTGTAATACCAACAATGTATGTAACTACGCCAGTCGTAACGACAAATCCTATTGGCTGTCCACCAATGAGCCAATGCCCATGATGCCGGTGCGTGATCCAGAACTACGTCGCTACATCAGTCGCTGTGTGGTCTGCGATGCCCCTGCTAACGTGATTGCCGTCCACAGTCAGGAAATGTCCATCCCAGAGTGTCCAGTTGGATGGAAAGGACTATGGATTGGATACAGTTTTGCAATGGTTAGTTCATTTGTAGTAACTTTCTTATAAGTGCACATGAGCTGAAGGCCGAAGTGACATTTTGTAGGTCGTCTGTCTGTCTGACCATCTGTAACCTTTTCACATTTTCAACTTCTTCTCCAAACCACTTGGCCAATTTCAACCAAACTTGGTACAAATCATATTTGGGTGAAGGGGATTCAAATTTGTTCAAATGATGAATCAAGCCCCCTTTAAAGGGGAGATAAAGACAAAAATGCAAAAATAGGGCGAGGTCATTTAAAAATCTTCTCAAGAACTACTGAACCAGAAAAGCTGAAAATTTACATGAAATCTTCTTGACATAGTGGAAATTCAAGTTTCTTGGATTAGGATGGGGCCACAATAGGGGATCAAAGTTTTACATGCGAATATATAGGGGAAAGCTTCAAAAATCTTCTTCTCAAGCACCACCAGGCCAGATAAGTTGAAATTTACATGTAAGCTTAAAAAAATAAAAGTACAAATCATACCAGTACCTGCTGAAAATTGCAGAGTCAAGGTCACTTGGGTGAGCGATCTCTTGTTTTTAAAATAAGACTCGCGCATACTAGTATGCTGGGCTAGGATCCAACAGAGTTTTTAAGATACTGAGGAAAAATGTATACATGTATACTCTCCCCTAGAAACACAAGGTATCAAATCATACTATGTTCCCAATGACTTGGATGGAGCCTAAATAAAGCTATTAAGTTTTATTGGAGATGTCACTCAATGTTTCGGTGGGCGTGTACAAAATTGGCTTGTTAACATGTAAGATGTTAGAAACACAGAAAGGCTTTAGCCTTGTCCAGGTCATTTTTGAGTGCTATTAAAAACTGTTTTATCTTTCAGCATACTGGCGCAGGGCCCAGCGGTGGCGGTCAGTCTCTGTCCAGCCCGGGCAGCTGTCTGGAAGACTTCCGAGCCACACCCTTCATTGAGTGTAATGGCAGTGGGGGCACCTGCCATTTCTATGCCAACAAATACAGTTTCTGGTTAACCACCATTGACCAGCGCCAGAGCGATTTTGCCACACCAGTTCAAGAAACTCTAAAAGCTGGTAACTTGAGGACAAGAGTTTCACGATGCCAAGTGTGTTTGAAATCCACAAGGCCTTAATTGACTCTTTCTTTAAATGTCTGTATTTTCTATTTTTATTTTAAGATGACATTTAATGAGCAGCTTTATAATGTAACCTATTTTTGTGACCTATTTTTTGGGTTATTTTTAACTGTGCAATTGAGAAGACATGTTGTAGATATATCCAGTGATGGCAAACCGAAAAGTGCCTTACGTAGAATTCTATGCACCTGAGCCAGATTGACTATGCAATGAATAGTTTTCTAATCATGTATCTTTGTACCTGTCTATTGTCTCTGATGTAAATGATTTGGTGTAATGGTGTCTTTGTGTGTATATATACAAGAGGTTGTATGATATGTCTGGTATATCTCTGTTTTGTTGCTTTTATGATATTAAAACAAATATGAATTGCCAAGTTAGAAATAGCACAGGCATTTAAATAAGAAACAAAATCGGATATAAAATTTGATAGTGTAGCTGTTGAAGATATTTTTACATGCCTGATACTATTTCTTGTGCTTTGCTTGACCTGAATATAAATAGTGATGATGTAATACTCAACTTGACAGGAACCTCTATATAAGTTTCTTTCTGCTCAGATAAAGGTATGAATGAAAACTGTGATGATAAAATGTTTCTTGTAAATCCATTGATGTAAATGCATTGATCACATCCTGTAGATATATATCTATATATACATCATTCAAGACAATCATGATTCCATCTTTGATTCCCCAATGATTCTAACCAATCAAAATGTACGTAACAAAGCTATAGGGATTGCACTTACATAGACATATTGACTATGCTCTGTGATAAAGAATTACAATGTTTATTTTGATTGGATAGTCATCATTGGGCTTGAATGAGTGGTTTTATTATGTAGATGAACAAATTTTATGAATGCTAGTGGGAATAACTGTAATGTTGCATACCATCTACATGAAAGTTTTTTAAACCTTGTAAATGAAATAATACAAAAATTCTAAAGATAACATTTTTGGAAATGACAAATTTGTTCAATTTCTTGCATATTTTAATTTCTTGCATTTTTTAATGTTCATGGCATTACAGCTAAAATTTTCAAAGTAAAGTTTTAAGATTTACCTGATTGTTGTCGTTATTTTTTGTTTTTTGTTTTGTTCACATTCTACAAGTTATGTGTAAAACAATCAATGTTAACATACTTGGTTTAAGGTAACATATCCCGCTCTTAAGTCCTGAATATCACCTATTCATGATTTTAAGGAGAATCATGTACTGCTCTATTACCGGTAGGTCACCTGAGTCACTTAGCTGACTTATTAATTGTTGATTGGTCTATATCCTTCGTTCTCCGTCTCTAACTTGACATGTTCTCTAATTTCTTAAATCATAATCATTCAAATTCTTATAAGAGTTGGTATGAAGCATATTTGGGACAAGGGGGATATAATTGTAAATTTCAGGGCACCTAGAATCTCGAGGCCTTAGGAGTGAAGCATATAAAACTTGACCAGTTCTAAAAAAAAAATTTCAACAAGAAAAACTAAATTCCTGGTCAATTGTAACTTTTGTGAAACTTGATATAGAGGTTCTGACTCCAGGGTGGGGGCCTAAGTTGACATGTAATTTAAAGGGACATGGACACGTTTCGAGCTACTATTTTTTTAATGTTTACAATGCTCACTTGGG
>CAJDSM010000044.1:26416-42409 GCA_903981925.1 Ostrea lurida
AATCATGATGGAGCGTAATACCGGGTATGCTTCATAACATCATGTGCTTTCAACGAAAGTACTGGATCCAATGGTGTTTCATTGACAAATTACCGGCGCCCCGTTATTCATCTGTCAACTAGGTAAACAGTTTCACTTACCAGGGCGACTCGAGACTGATTTATTTTTGAAGTGGCCGATTAATATTGGCATTATACTAATTATAGCTTGCACCATTTCATTGTCAATAGTTGCAAATTTCATAAAAAAACACATGTTGTTTTGTTCAAAAATATGGATGGAAAGTCGAGGTCCTTCATATCTTTCCGAAGAACTAAACGATATTTTAACAAAATTCATGCATATTTTTAAGATAGTCTTCACCATCCAATGCCTACATGCATTCTCCTTTGGACATTTAGCATGCATCCATGTGCATGTGTCCTTTTCATGAAGGAGCGGGAGATTCAATTTCAATCAGATCAAGCGTATATCCTCCAGAAAGTTATTTAAATAATTATGCTCCCTTTTGAAAAGGAGGGGCATATATTGTTTTTGCAACAACTGTCGTCGTCTGTAGACCATGTGTTGTCTGCTCTTATATCTTTTGTACTCATTTGGTATAAAAAATCAAACTTGTATAGTGGTTGCCCTTAATGTAGTAAATGATTCCTATGATGGTCAAGGTCAAGCGTCAAAACGCGGGGTCTTAACCCGCATGTTGTTTTTACCCCTTTGTTTGATAGCTATCACAACTTGGGTAGCATGGATTGCCCTTGGAATACTTAGATGGATCCCTATGATTTTCAGGCACAGACAAAGGTGCAAGGTCAAACTGCAGAAGGTTTCGGTTTGTGTGTGGGTTTTTTTTCTATTTACTCTTTGCTAGAATTACACTTAAATGGTCTTTTACCCTTACTAGATTAATGATTTAGTTTTTTGTCTTGTACCAAATACCCAGTTTCATTATAAGACATGTGCAGGAAAGCCAGTTTGGATTGCACCGGGAGGGGGGCAGGGGAAGGGTATTTTTTTGTACTTTTATCTTCTAAAAACGTAATTTTATTTTGATCTTGAACCGGGCTCTTCAAGGACGTATTAATTAGACATTTCGCAAAATTCTATGGTCGGCTTATAACATTGATTCTTTTGATGAGTTAGATTGTAGTAATTTTGTGTAAATTACTTTCAGAACAAAGAAACTCCGGTGTAATGACATCGATTTGTTTATTCTGTGACCTTGGACAATCTGCCAGTCAAGTGTCTTCTGCTAAAAGAAAACAAAGGCAGAACAATCGCGACGCAATTTGGAGCAAACTTTAACCAGAAGAGACGGACGGGCCAAGGTATTCGGTCAGTGGGAAAACTTAAAGACACATCGGAGCAAATTGCGCATCGTAATAGGTGATGTGTGCTCAACAACATAACCATAACTCTTGTACAAGTTTCTGGTGACATCATGATGTGTGCTGTAAATATGTATTTAATATAAAGTTAGTTCTGTTTATTATGTGAATAAATTATACGAGATCTTTGATTGGCTGGGTTAAAGTAGAAAGAGAAATAGACGCGTCATAGTTTCCACGATGCTCTCCTATCTTTTCCAACATTGGACCAAAAAAAAGGAGTTTCCTATTTTGTCGTCAAGGAGGAAGACGGTATCTCATCCAACTTTCGCCAAGTCTTCGCACTTCTAGGCTGGTAAACACGTGATCGAGCAGTTGTTTTATAGTTGTAGTAGCCGATTTCGATGTGTTCACAATTCATACAATAAACGATCTGATATTTTCAGTCACTGCGGTGATTTGGCTTCCCACCGTTACAGTTAATCATCGTACTGACCTAAAAATGTCAATAAAATGTAAATTATCTTGTGGATTCTTCGTTGATTAGACAATGATTGTGTTGAATTGAAGAACTAAATTAGTTCTTTCAATTCAACACAATTATTAAATAATTTTGTTAAACATAGGAACTGCAAAGTGCGTTGCCTGTATGAAATGTAGATGAGGATAAACGAACAGCAAAGCCAGTGGCGGATTTAGGGGGGGGGGGTCCCCCCCCCCCCCCCTTTTGGCGACCAAAATTATCATTATGTATAGAATTATTGATAAATATACCCTAAAAAATACTTTTAAAGGCCCTTAAACCCAAGAGCTTGCGGGGGGAATTCCGGTGCTGGGCCTCCACTTCGGTTTTTATTCTAGACCTCTAGCCAGCGACGTGTAGCAGGCCCATTTTTTTTTCAAAGGACCCCCCCCCCCTTCGACAATTCTAGATCCGCCAACTGCAAACTATGTCATAATCACAAAAAAGAGTGCAAACATGGACCATCGGAACATCAGAGATGAGATCAGGTGCCATTGCCCAAATTACAAAAATCAATATGTAAATGAAAGTCTATCAATTTTGATGAAACACAACATACAGCATTCGAATTAATGACAAGTGTATTTAGAAAAAAAATTATTACAACAACCAAATGCAGAATTTAACTTTAAGCGAGAATGCTGAAACCTAGTTGCCAGTATTGTGCGATGGGTTCAAAAACTTATCATATGCAGAACAGTCTCTCGTGTATTCCGAAATAAGCTTAGAGACATAAACTGTAAAAACCATATTGCATATTGATTTACTTAGCATAATCTGTTATCTTAACGAAAAATTTAATCTTTCGGATTTTTTTCTATGTATACATCTAATAAAGTCATGCTTTCGTTCGTAATTACTAACATTGAAAGCAAAAAAGATACTACAAAACAAAGCACTTATTTCTAATTATTTATGATATTACCAACCTATGAAAACAACAAAGTCGCCTGAAATGTAGGCATGTGCGCGTACTTATGTTTAATGTTTTGCGATGTATACACACTGGCCTTTTTCTCTTTGTGAACAATAGTTATACGTATTTAACAACATATCAAGACATAAGTATGCATGTGGATATATAATCATATATTTTTGCCATTTACAGTTCAGAAATACGTCAAATATAAGCTATTTACTATAAACATATCAAGCGTGATTTGAATTCTACTTCCATATAAGGAGATCACGTGTTTATAGAGTTCAATCCTCTTTCCATTTATAGAACTGCCACGTTTATAGACACGTTGTCTTTCTTGTTGTTTACATTTTGACCGGACAGATTTCGTTGTTCACATTTTTACCGTTTATATATTTGATTTCCTTAAATAAATCACAGTGTAATAAATTCAAAAGATACAGATTATGCTACTTAAAGTTCCATATATTATTATTCGTGATTTAAATGTCAATATTATTGTTTATTGATGCATTCCATGACAACCATATTTTGAAAAATATACATCGGAGTAAATATTATTTCAATCGTGATCCGCCTGTGCCCTTGATCTCTGGATGAAAAAAAAAACGTGTGTCAGATTCATATCTTTTGACCCCATGAGAATGAAGATTACACCTTTGCTTCCCGCAAGGACAAGACAAAGCAAAACCAGGAACCCACCTTTGGACCCAATCTATTTTATTCCACTACCCACCACAGTCTGCAAAACAAAACTGAAAGATTCGTGGATTTTATGTCTTTTTTTTTTAATTCCCAAGTTATTCGGCGTTTTAATTATTAAATTTTCAAATTGCATATAGGTTTTCAGGATAAATTATATAACAAAGTCAGAAGGAAAGTATGTGAAACATTCAGGATCAGGGTCTCACTTTAGACTGGCTTTTCCCCGAGTAGCTCTGATTTATAGATTGTTGGTCAGTGGTAGGAGACTCCTTGGAGAAATTGTTGATTTGTCTCTATTCTTGGTCCCAAACAAAATACAAACAAGAGTTCGCAAACACAGACCGCTGGATATAACAGTGGTAGGATCAGGTACCTAGGAGGATAAGCATCCCTGTCGACCGGTTGCACCGGCGGGAGCCCGTTTATTGATCAGGTAAGCAGAGTAATCCGTAGTCAAAAATCAGTATATTAAAGAATGGCATAACAATTGCTATAAAATCCGGCCAGCACAGTATTTGACCCAATGGCTGGTTTATTTGACAAACTAGATCCTTAAAACGGCCATGGAATTTGCAAAAATACTGACTTTAAATGTGACTGTTGAAACCCCTGCAACAACTTGTTTGTAAGTAGTCTGCCTCGATTCAAACACTGATCATTTGCAGAACAGGCTCTTGCGTATCAAATACCCGGTAAACACTATATGTAGGTGATGATGGAATGTTGCTACATAAGTCATGTATGGCAAGTTGACGATGGAGAAAACTGAAATCGTCCAGTTTGCGTTGTTGGTTTGCCATTAATGTTTATGTTCAATATAAATATCCATGTACAAATAACTGGTGTCTTTTATTTCTAATTTGCTGGGATATATTGGAATCCATATGTGAATAAAAATCATTCATTATTAATTTATAAAATGGCGAAGTATCAAAGTATCAAACGTAATCATAGTCCAAAAAACATACTAAATCGAGTGTAAGGCAACACGGACCTTCGACGAAAGCGAAGGCAGGATCAGGTGCCATGGAGGAGTAAGCATCTCACACCCGCCGTGAGCCTGTAGTCGAAACAAAGTAAACGGGGTTACCCTCGTCAAATCTAGTATGAAAATGACAGTCTAACAAAGGGTATGAAACAAATCAGTCAACATATGATTTAGTGATGATTTGTAATCGCAAACAAGGTCATTATCGCGACCGTAGAATTTGCGAAATGATGACTTTAAACGAGATTCGTTATAACCCTGCAAATCAACTGTTTGGTTAGTAGTTGGCCTCGCTTTAAAAAATCATCATACACATGGCATGCCTCTTGCGTATCGACATACACACCATAAGCAGGTGATAGTGGTACATTACTAAATAAAACGTTGTCGATACATTGAAGTAAGGTCATAGCTAGATTTTTTTCTTCTCTTGTTAAAGCTTTTGAATAAATTCTGCCTCGCAAGAATATATAAAACCAGGACAGCTAACAAAGGAGCACAATTGCGTGACTGCCATAGAGTCGAGGCCTGAATTGCAAAATTCAGTTTTGGTACATCCTTTCTGCCTACGGTATCAGCAAAATTATCTGAGAAGCCTTTCAAAGGAGAAAGACTATAATCACGGTGATAATTTTGGCCCCACTCTGGAACTATAACACATACCCTGGGATCACAAAATATGACAATTTTGTAAAGGGCTTACCTGCTCCTTCTCAATATCTATTTAGTTTCAATTTAGTATCACAGCATTAAAGAAAAGATGCTAAAGGGACATGGATACGTTTTGAGCTAAAAATGTTTAGATTTTCATTTTTAATGTTTACAATGCTCACTTATGGTATTTCTAATGGTTGCAATAAATTGAATGTCATAATTGTTGAGTTTCAAGTGAGATACAGCATTAATTTTTTGCTATGTAAACAAGGCTCGAGTCTTGTTTTTTTTACATAAAGATTGCTTCACAGAAAATACCATGTTTAAAACAAAATGAGATGAGAGAAACTACTAGAAACTATTTAATTGTGTTCAGAATGAACTTTGTAATTTTGAAAAAAAATTGCTTTAAACAGAACATATACTAGCATATTCAATATAGGTAAACAAAAACATGGCTCGAGCCTGTGTTACCTAGCGAAGAATTGCAAGTGCTGTATCTCACTTTGTAACTCAACAGATGACGTTCAAATTTTTACTGACCATTAGAAATACCCCAAGGTATGACATTCAATTTATTGCTAACCATTAGAAATACCATAAGTGAGCATTGTAAACATTAAAAATGAAAATCTAAACATTTTTAGCTCAAAACGTATCCATGTCCCTTTAGCATCTTTTCTTTAATGCTGTCGATACTAAATTGAAACTAAATAGATATTGAGAAGGAGCAGGTAAGCCCTTTACAAAATTGTCATATTTTGTGATCCCAGGGGTATGGTGTTATAGTTCCAGAGTGGGGCCAAAATTATCACCGTGATTATAGTCTTTCTCCTTTGAAAGGCTTCTCAGATAATTTTGCTGATACCGTAGGCAGAAAGGGATGTACCAAAACTGAATTTTGCAATTCAGGGCCTCGACTCTATGGCAGTCACGCATTGTGCTCCTTTGTTAGCTGTCCTGGTTTTTATATTCTTGCGAGGCAGGAATTTATTCAAAAGCTTTAACAGAGAAGAAAAAAATCTAGCTATGACCTTACTTAATGTATCGACAACGTTTTATTTAGTAATGTACCACTATCACCTGCTATGGTGTGTATGTCGATACGCAAGGGCATGCCATGTGTATGATGATTTTTTAAAGCGAGGCCAACTACTAACCAAACAGTTGATGTTGCAGGTTATAACGAATCTCGTTTAAAGTCATCATTTCGCAAATTCTACGGTCGCGATAATGACCTTGTTTGCGATTACAAATCATCACTAAATCATATGTTGACTGATTTGTTTCATACCCTTTGTTAGACTGTCATTTTCATACTAGATTTGACGAGGGTAACCCGTTTACTTTGTTTCGACTACAGGCTCACGGCGGGTGTGAGATGCTTACTCCTCCATGGCACCTGATCCTGCCTTCGCTTTCGTCGAAGGTCCGTGTTGCCTTACACTCGATTTAGTATGTTTTTTGGACTATGATTACGTTTGATACTTTGATACTTCGCCATTTATAAATTAATAATGAATGATTTTTATTCACATATGGATTCAATATATCCCAGCAAATTAGAAATAAAAGACACCAGTTATTTTGTACATGGATATTTTATTGAACATAAACATTAATGGCAAACCAACAACGCAAACTGGACGATTTCAGTTTCTCCATCGTCAACTTGCCATACATGTACTTATGTAGCAACATTCCATCATCACCTACATATAGTGTTTACCGGGTATTTGATACGCAAGAGCCTGTTCTGCAAATGATCAGTGTTTGAATCGAGGCAGACTACTTACAAACAAGTTGTTGCAGGGGTTTCAACAGTCACATTTAAAGTCAGTATTTTTGCAAATTCCATGGCCGTTTTAAGGATCTAGTTTGTCAATATAACCAGCCATTGGGTCAAATACTGTCTGGCGGATTTTATAGCAATTGTTATGCCATTCTTTATATACTGATTTTGACTACGGATTACTCTGCTTACCTGATCAATAAACGGGCTCCCGCCGGTGCAACCGGTCGACAGGGGATGCTTACTCCTCCTAGGTACCTGATCCTACCACTGTTATATCCAGCGGTCTGTGTTTGCGAACTCTTGTTTTGTATTTTGTTTGGGACCAAGAATAGAGACAAATCAAACAATTTCTCCAAGGAGTCTCCTACCACTGACCAACAATCTATAAATCAGAGCTACTCGGGGAAAAGCCAGTCTAAAGTGAGGACTCCTGATCCTGAATGTTCACATACTTTCCTTCTGACTTTGTTATATAATTTATCCTGAAAACCTATATGCAATTTGAAAATTTAATAATTTAAACGCCGAATAACTGGGAATTAAAAAAAAAGACATAAAATCCACGAATCTTTCAGTTTTGTTTTGCAGACTGTGGTGGTTAGTGGATAAAATAGTGTGGGTCCAAAGGGTTCTGTGCTTGTCTTGTCCTGGGAAGCAAAGGTGTAATCTTCATTCTCATGGGGTCAAAGAATAGAATCTGACACACGTTTTTTTTTTCATCCAGAGATCAAGGGCACAGGCGGATCACGATTGAAATAATATTTGACTCCGATGTATATTTTCAAAATATGTTGTCATGGAATGCATCAATAAACAATAATATTGACATTTAAATCACGAATAATGAATATATGGGAACTTTAAGTAGCATAATCTGTATCTTTTGAATTTATTACACTGTGATTTATTTAAGGAAATCAAATATATAAACGGTAAAAATGTGAACAACGAAATCTGTCCGGTCAAAATGTAAACAACAAGAAAAGACAACGTGTCTATAACGTGGCAGTTCTATAAAATGGAAAGAGGATTGAACGTCATAAACACGGATCTCCTTATATGGAAGTAGAATTCAAAATCACGCTTGATATGTTTTATAGTAAATAGCTTATATTTGACGTATTTCTGAACTGTAAATGCAAAAATATATGATTATATATCACATGCCATACTTATGTCTTGATATTTGTTAAATACGTATACTATTGTTCACAAAGAGAAAAAGGCCATGTGTTAACATCGCAAAACATTAATACAGTACTGCGCATGCCTACATTTCAGGCGACTTTGTTGTTTTTCATAGGTTGGTAATATCATAAATAATTAGAAATAAAGTGCTTTGTTTTGTAGTATCTTTTTTGCTTTCAATGTAGTAATTACGAACGAAAGCATGACTTTATTAGATGTATACATAGAAAAAAAATCCGAAAGATTAAATTTTTCGTTAAGATACAGATTATGCTAAGTAAATCAATATGAATATGGTTTTTACAGTTTATGTCTCTAAGCTTATTTCGGATACACGAGAGACTGTTCTGCATATGATAAGTTTTGAACCCATCGCACAATACTGGCAACTAGGTTTCAGCATTCTCGCTTAAAGTTAAATTCTGCATTTGGTTGTTGTAATAATTTTTTTTCTAAATACAACTTGTCATTAATTCGAATGCTGTATGTTGTGTTTCATACAAATTGATAGACTTTCATTTACATATTGATTTTGACTTTGGGCAATGGCACCTGATCTCATCTCTGATGTTCCGATGGTCCATGTTTGCACTTTTTATGTGATTATGACATAGTTTGCAGTGGCGGATCTAGAATTTGTCGAAGGGGGGGGGGGTCCTTTGAAAAAAGTGGGCCTGCTACACGTCGCTGGCTAGAGGTCTAGAATAAAACCGAAGTGGAGGCCCAGCACCCGGAATTCGCCCCCGCAAGCTCTTGGGTTTAAGGGCCTTTAAAAGTTATTTTTAGGGGTATATTTATCAATAATTCTATACATAATGATAATTTTGGTCGCCAAAAGGGGGGGGGGGAGCCCCCCCCCCCCTAAATCCGCCACTGGTTTGCTGTTCGTTATCCTCATCTACTTCAATACAGGCAACGCACTTTGCAATTCCTATGTTTAACAAAATTATTTAATAATTGTGTTGAATTGAAAGAACTAATTTAGTTCTTTCAATTCAACACAATCATTGTCTATATCAACGAAGAATCCACAAGATAATTTACATTTTATTGACATTTTTAGGTCAGTACGATGATTTAACTGTAACGGTGGGAAGCCAAATCACCGCAGTGACTGAAAATATCAGATCGTTTATTGTATGAATTGTGAACACATCGAAATCGGCTACTACAACCTATAAAACAACTGCTCGATCACGTGTTTACAGCTAGAGTGCAAGACCTTGGCGAAAGTGATGAGATACCAGTCTTCCTCCTTGACGACAAAAATAGGAACTCCTTTATTTTTGGTCCAATGTTGGAAAAGATATGGAGAGCACGTGGAATATGACGCTCTATTCTCTTTTCTATTTAACCCAGCCAATCAAAGATCTCGGAATAATTTATTCACATAATAAACAGAACTACACTTAATTAAATACATATTTACAGCACATCATATGTCACCAGAAACTTGTACAGAGGTTATGGTTATGTTGTTGAGCACACATCACCTGATCATGCGCAATTTGCTCCCGTGTGTCTTTAAGTTTGTCCCACTGACGAGATACCTTGGCCCCCGTCCGTCTTCTGGTTTAAAGTTTGCTCCAAATTGTCGCTGATCGTTCTGCCTTTTGTTTCTTTTAGCAGAAGACACGTGACTGCAGATGTCAAGGTCACAATAAAACAAATGATGTACATTACACCCGGAGTTTCTTTGTTCTGAAAGTAATTTACACAAAATACTACAATCTAACTCATCAAAAGATCAATGTTATAACGACCATAGAATTTGCGAAATGCTAATTAATACGTCCTTGAAGACCCGGTTCAAGATCAAAAATAAAATTACGTTTTAGAAGATAAAAGTACAAAAAACATACCCTTCCCCTCCTCCCCCCTCCCCCGGTGCAAAATCCAAACTGGCTATTCCTGCACATGGTCTTATAATGAAACTGGTATTTTGTACAAGACAAAACTAATCATTAATCTAGTAAGGGTAAAAGACCATTTAGATGTCAATCTAGCAAAGAGTAAATAGAAAAAAAACCCAACAACAAACCGAAACCTTTGGCAGTTTGACCTTGACCTTTGGTCATGTGACCTGAAAATCAATAGGGATCATCTAGTATCCAAGGGCAATCCCTGTACCAAGTTTGATAGCTATCAAACAAAGGGGTAAAAACACATGGGGTTAAGACCAGCGGTTTGACCTTGACCTTTGACCATCAATAGGGATCATTTACTAAATCTAAGGGCAACCACTATACCAAGTTTGATTGTTATACCAAATGAGTCAAAAGATATAGAGCAGACAACACATGGTCTACAGACCGACCGACAGTTGTTGCAAAACAATATATGCCCCCTCCTTTTCAAAGGGAGCATAATATTAAAATACGTTCTGGAGGATATACGCTTGATCGATTGAAATTGATCTCCCGCTCCTTCATGAAAAGGGAACATGCACAGGATGCATGCTAAATGTCAAAGGAGATGCATGTAAGGCATGGATGGTGGAAGACTATCTTAAAAATATGCATGAATTTTGTGAAAATATCGTTATTCTTCGGAAAGATATGAAGACCCTCGACTTTCCATCCTATTTTTGAACAAAACAAACATGTGTTTTTATGAAATTTGCCGTATTGATCAATGAATGGTGCAGCTATAATTAGTATATGCAATATTAATCGGCCACTTTAAAAATAAAATCAAGCTCGAGTCGCCCGGTAGTGAAACTGTTACCTAGTGACAATGAATAACGGGGCGCGGTAATTTGGTCAATGAAACCCATGGATCCAGTACCTTCGTTGAAAGCACCATGATGTCTATGAAGCATACCCCGTTTACGCTTCCATCATGATTCGTTGACGTATGAAACAGGTAACACTTCATGTAACTTTACTGGGTTTTGTATGAATTACTTATGTACAGACAAAACCAGATATGCTACATTTCATCAAATTTCTTTTAATAAGATATTTCTTGAGACTTGTTTTTCATGTATTCATCATGCATCATTTACAAAATTACATGGGGAGCGCCTATGGAACGGATAATAATTTAGAAATTCTTGCAGATTTTGTTTCATTCAAGTCGTAGATCTTTGAGAAACGGAGTAATCCGTAGTCAAAATCAGCATAACACTCGATGTCTCAGTTTTCATGTACAATATGATTTGCATCCTCACTGATGGTTTCCATTAGATACTTACTACAACTACAAGCTGAGGCGCTATCAGAGCTCCTACTCGTGAAAGAGCGTTCTGGGTTCCGTATCCGAGGTTTCTAGTCAAAGAAAATATTACTGAGTTACAAACTGCAGCAAAAGTACATTATAAATTTCCTAATGGAACGAAATTTTATAATTCACGATACTATAAGTAGTATCGTACGTAAGAGGTAAGTTTAATGAAACTTTTGTCCCATTGGATATTTTATTGTACCATCAAAATTTATAATTACGAGGAATAAAGGAAATAGCATACTATTAATAGGTGATGTTTCTTAGGGCTTTTAAAATTTCTTTAAGCCTCAGTCACACTGCATCGCGTGTTTTCTAAATCGTGCGATTGATGACAAATTTGCCGAGGTATGTTTGCTACGATCTCCACCTACAACCGCATATTGCGATTTGGTGAAAGTTAAGATGATCGAATGACTAGTGGTACGAATTGTCACGCGATCTCGATCGCAAAATCAAAGGTGACGATCAATGACAAATCATCAATCGATGCCACACGCGACGGTTTGCACGATCGATCACAGCTGCATGTCGTGCCATGGCCGTTTGCGTTAGCATCAGTTGTCATCCAGCTTTTATTGCTGACGAACGTTCGCCTTTCGACTCAGGAGTGCATTCAAAACCGTCGTTGCTGACGCTGGTTTCGTCGTCGGAGTAATAAAGCGCAGCTGTTCAGCGACAACACTCAGTTGCTGTTGCTGCACGCCGTGGGGACCCGGGTTAGATCCAGGCACCCCCTTGGTTGTCGTAAGAGGCGACTAAATGTGGCGGTCCTTCAGATGAAACCGCAAAAACTGATCGAAGTCCCGTGTCACGCACAGGTGTGGCACGATAAAGATCCTCTCACAGCTCAAAGGCCATGAGCGCCAAGCACAGGCCTAAATTTGCAGCACTTCACCGGCAAATGGCGCTGTCTCTCCATATGAGTGAAATATTCTCGAGAGGGACGTAAAACAATTCTAGTCGAATCAACATGATTTCTAGCCTTGTCGGCGGCACTTTTACGCTTTAGCAACGAGTGTCGTAGAAGAAAAATGATTAAACCTCGAGAATGAATTTTTAGACTGAAAGCTGGACTGGTGGCACCACCGACAGTAAGGTCGTGCAATCAGTCAGGTTAGGTGTAATCACTGACAGTAAGGTCGTGCAATCAGTCAGGTTAGGTCGTAATCTCCGAGAGTAAGGTCGTGCAATCAGTCAGGTTAGGTCGTAATCACCGAGAGTAAGGTCGTGCAATCAGTCAGGTTAGGTCGTAATCACCGAGAGTAAGGTCGTGCAATCAGTCAGGTTAGGTCGTAATCAGCGACAGTAAGGTCGTGCAATCAGTCAGGTTAGGTCGTAATCAGCGACAGTAAGGTCGTGCAATCAGTCAGGTTAGGTCGTAATCACCGAGAGTAAGGTCGTGCAATCAGTCAGGTTAGGTCGTAATCAGCGACAGTAAGGTCGTGCAATCAGTCAGGTTAGGTCGTAATCACCGAGAGTAAGGTCGTGCAATCAGTCAGGTTAGGTCGTAATCACCGACAGTAAGGTCTGCAGTCAGGTTAGGTCTTTTGCACTACTGATCGTGAAGTTGTAACAGTGGTGGCATCACCAATCGACAGGCGCCAAATCCAGTTGCACGACAATTTAACCCACAGTCTTGCACGATTAATGATGCATCTATGCGCGATTAGTGGTACGACCATGCAAGACCTGTCCACGACTTTGAATCGCAGGTTCGAAGTTTTGAACAAGATATCATCAACCTTGCCGAGACTAAATTTGCTCCTGTTATCACCCACGACTTTTAGCGATCAGTGGCGCGTTCTCTCTATGATTTGCCCAAGATTCCCCCAAATCGGTCGTAGCTTGGTCGTAACCAGGTAATAGCTCGTTGTGACTGAGCCTTTACCTGACAACGGTAGGATATATTTCTGTTGTAAACGTCATAATGGAGGCCCAAGCTGCAGAGACACCAAACTTGGCTGCCAGAGCAAATCCGTTAATCAGACTACCTTGAAGGTCTTTGTCAACATCTGAAAAGATTAAAATTCATCCATCTACTATCTAGAATCGAATCCGTAATTTACATAGGATTAATATCAAACTAGAAATTAAAGCACTACTGTGACGTATATAAACTAAACCAGATTCGGTTTTGAATAGTTTGGAAGTCAGTATCATGGAAAATAGAAGTTCTAAATGCATAAAACATGTCAAACTTTTAAAAAATATTTATATTATGACTTTTAGTTTTGCATTAATGCGTGACTTTGATTTTTATCGAGTGTTTGGCGCAAAAATGTTTACAGTTTGATGCAGTGGCGCGGTCTAGAACTGAACCAGTGACCTTTCTCCGTCGGTTGCGAAGCGAGCGTCTTATAAACCACTAAACTACCGAGACCGGTGCCAAAGAAGATTCAACTGACACGCTTCACTGAAGGTCATAATGAAATCGAGGCTAATCGAGAAATTACATATCATTTAATTTTATTTCACATGATCACCTAGCGCCGATTCTCATTGGTTAAAACACTTTATAAGAATTGAGGTGATTTTCGATCACGTACCTGAACAACAAGTAAAGTCTAATAAACATTATTTTGTTGTTGTAATATAAAATTAAATGATAAGAAATAAATCTTATATTTTTTTCGGGTGATATGCAGGTTATCACCGAGATTTTAGACGGTAAAACTTTTCATCAATGCGCTTCGCGCATTGATGAGTTTTACCGTCTAAAATTCGGTGATACCTCCATCACCCGAAAAAATATAAGATTCATTTCTTATGTAAATGTAAAAGTGCCAGGTGATTATGTACAGCAACTTACCTATCATCTGAGATATGGCCACACCAAGACTACCCAAGGAGCCGATCACAAAATATCCCAAACAGGTCCACCGGCGTCCGAAGCTGTCGGGGGAAAAACACTGCCTCAAAAGTACTTCATATATGACACTCAAATCACTTCAATTTTATTTCACGTGATCACCTAGCGCCGATTCTCATTGGTTAAAACATCTTTTAAGAATTGAGGTGATTTTTCAATCACGTACTTGAACAACAAGTAAAGTCTAATGAACATTATTTTTGTTGTTGTAAATATAAAATTACAATGAAAGAAATAATCTTATATTTTTTTCGGGTGATATGCAGGTTATCACCGAGATTTTAGACGGTAAAACTTTTCATCAATGCGCTTCGCGCATTGATGAGTTTTACCGTCTAAAATTCGGTGATACCTGCATCACCCGAAAAAATATAAGATTCATTTCTTATATCATTCAATTTGATCTCATACTGACTTTAGTTTCGCAGATATTACTTGTGATCAGAAAGTTATCGGTATCATGGCATTTGAAATATGGAAAGTCAAGAAACAATTGGTGGAAGTAGGAAAACTATACAGATTTCCTACCGATTATTGATTGATTGATTATTTGTTGTTTTTCGTACCGTCGAGAATATTTCACTCATATTGAGACGTCACCATTGCCGGTGAAGGACTGCAAATTTAGACCTATGCTTAGCACTCATGCCTTTTAGCAGTGAGGCCACACATGCTGCGACACGGGACCATGTTCGAAAGACCCGTGATTCTCACTTCTAAATGCCGAGCTCTTGGCGAAGGAGCAATCACTACCTATTTTCACGTCTTAGGTTTGACGCAGCAGGGTGCCGAGCACGAGGCTCGAACGCACGACCTTCTGATCACGAGGCGAGAGCTCTACCGGTCGCCACGATTTCCTCCCAAAACGATCTACAGCTTATAAACTACAGTTTTCAGTGAAAAAAGCCCTTCTGTCGTAAGGGGTTTACAAATGACTATGTACAACTGTAATAACTTCTTCATGGGACTGTTTGGTTACAAAGGTGTTGACCTTTTATCGATGAACTCTGCAGCAGATCCATCTCGCAACATTCACTGAATAAAATCGGACATTTTTCCTACCTTTTCTAGTTGCATGTACTGACACTTACAATTTGTTGAGATTTTCTGACTTCGATCTACACAATCTTCCTATGATACGAATGATTACAATACTGTTGCACATAGAAGTTGCGTTTTGAACCATGAATTTTATTGTACGAGTCAATGAGGTCAAAAGGATATCTACGCAGTTGGTGTTCAAACTACATATACATTACATACGTTTGTTTCATACCCTTTGTTAGACTCATTTTCGTACAAGATTTGACGACGGGTAATCTCGTTTACTTTGATCACGGCCACACCGACCGGTCGGCAGAGGATGCTTACTCCTTCACGACGCCCTCGCTTTTGTCGGAGGTCCGTGTTGCCCTACACTCGTCTTTGTACATGTAATGTATGGTTTTTTTTTTATTATGATTACGTTTAATCAAATTGTTAACTTCGCCAATTTATATACATACAAGGTACATACCATGCTTTATAAAGTACCTAACTACCTCCGCTAAGGAGGTGACGAAATCGGCGGCGTTTATTTGTTTGTGGTTAATCTTGTCCGTTAGCAACTTCATTAAAAACAAGAAATGTTTGAGAAACATAAATGCCCCCCATGGTGCAAAATTCAAAATGGCTATTTATGAAATTGGTGCTTTATACAAGGCAAAACTAATCATTAAACAAATAAGGGTAAAATACCTATTCATCATGATTAGATGTCAAGTTTGACCAAAATACAACAGATATGACTAATCTTTAGC
>CAJDSM010000044.1:42434-52624 GCA_903981925.1 Ostrea lurida
CGTGAGTTGTAACATTGGGTGCAATCACCAAATCGTACAGGCGCCCAAATCCAGTTGACGACCATCTTTGCCCAACATCCGTTGGCACGATCGTACCATGTGATCGCAAGACCTTCTGAGAATTCACGGGTCTTTCGTCTGATTATGAGCCGCGCTAAGAGATTTACGCTTTTGGTACGACGAGTACAAGACCTGTCCACAGACTCTTTTGGAGCAAAACAGGTGTGCAGCAAGTATTAGTTGGAGTACACAAAGGTACGATTATCATCATCCTTCTAGCCGGATAACTAGAGCAATATATTTTTGCCTCTTATATGACCATGTTACTAACCACATAACGCAAGATGCGAGTTAGCGATTTCAACAGAAATCTTTGTTTCATAGGTCCATGCTGTGTTGATTATTGTTATTATGCTCCCCAGAGACCTATTCCACGCTCACTCGGTATAATCGGTCGTACAGCGTCTGGTACGATTGCGTCAATAAAGGTTAGCGCTCGTTGTGACTGAGGCTTTACCGCAGATCACACGAGTTCAGTTTCGCTTATAAGTAAGACTTTATTGGTATATTATATATTTGATACATGATTTTCGATTAAGATTTTAAATACACTCCAAATGCTATTTTTCACGAGCTTTTTTGTACATACACTGTAGTACTGCTGCATGTATTTATATATATTTCATAAATCAAATCATCTCGTCGAACTTTTTCCGGACAAGGTTGTAGTGGAACCACCCGTTTAAAAAATGTAGGCCGGCTCAACAGTCAGGATCGGGTAGCACGATATTGGAGGACTCCCACTGTGGCTGTGCGCCGTAATCAGTAAAAGTGATCTAAAGCATAAAGTCCGATGAATGATCTACTTTATATGCGCCGTGATGAATGTCGAACGCATGAAGTCCATGACTGACCGTATTTATAGGAACCGTGAGGTCTACAAGCAAGCAAGTGATCGATGTGACTATTTTCAATATTAGCAGCGTGTGAAGTGTCATCGTGCACACCAAGTCGCCGATGGTGGACATATTTATAAGCTCGTGGTGAGGTGTATCCTAGCACAAGTGCCGATGATAGACCTTTAATACCGGTGAACGGCTTGTCAATACAACAGTCCGATGATGATCCATTATATAAGCCGGTGATAGTGTCAAGCACTAGTCGATGATGACCTATTGTATGAGCCTGGGCGGCTTTCTCAATAATGCCTGAAGTGGGCACGTAAAACGAACTTGCACCATAATCAACACTCACTAGCAAACAGTTTTACGTAGTAATTTATAGATTAGCCAGACAGTAACGAATTCAGTAGCTTACTTTCAAGTCACAAAAAATGTGTTATAGTATATTATAACAATATATATAGACAGAAAATGTAAGACTTAAGGCCGCGTTTTCACATCGTAAAGCAAAGCTGTATAAACTTGTGTATACACCAAAAAATATTCCATGTGTACAAGGCTTTATTTATTGAATTTTTAGAACATGTCTCTATTACTAGTAGAGAGCTAGTTATCGCGTGTTAATGCCTTTCTTTCTGTGGTCCATATCAGATAGCCTAGGAAATTTCGAGATCGGATTTGGACTTTGCGACCAATGTTTACGCATTTTTAATTATTATTGATGGTGATGTGTTACGAGTTTAGTGATGATGCAAATGGATAAAATTCTCATCAATTAAAAATTACGTTGATTCCAATATGGTAGAAAATAAGATATAAAACATACTTGTAATTTATTCGAAATGGGTCAAGTTCTTAGTATTATTTGCGTAACAAAATCTTAGATTTGACAACTGTTGTACCTATGTAACACGAATAAAGGATTATATTTTCAAAAGTTGTAGTAACAGACACGCAGGTTTATAACTTGGATTTGACATACACGATATAAGCACGACCTTTAAATATAACCTTTAGCAAACACATTAAAAATGTTTTTTACATGTACTATATTTAACTTTATCTTTGTATGTTTGGAGCAACTACATTTTCTTTTGCAACCGACGAAAATGCGCAGTTTAATTTTGCATAACTTTGACTATTGTCCAAACGCTCTAGCTTGTTCTATCTCTATATTAACGTATGTGAAGAAATTTAAGGTGCGTGATTACTTTACTTCTGTTTCGGTCTAACAGGTTCTGCGGATCTACTCACTGGCAGCTTAAGGTCATATCCTGGCAATGGAGAACAGTCTATGGAATACTTCTGGAAAATGTGCTGCACGATAGAGCGGCGCTTTGGAATTCCAATTTCTACTCCAGGTTAGCAATCCTCACTTCAGAGAAGTTTCGATCTACTATGGATCTCTCTCATCAATGGACGTTCGCGGGGGGCGGGCTTCCAGACTGCTAGGTGCGTGTCTACATCCAATGGAACGCATGTCCTAACAGTGCACAGCAAAACTCGTAACAAAATAGTGCCATTAAGGAGGAATCACTCCGTCAGTCAAGTGGTTCATGATGAACTCCAGGCAGTAATAAATTATTGGTACCCCCCGTGCAACAAACTCCATAATATGTCTGAGATGTAATATCTACGACTGAAGATTAGAAAAACGCATCATCAATGAGGTTGTTAATATTTATCTTTTATTCCTCAGCGTAAAATAATTAACTTACCTAGACCTCATCGTGACTTGATTTATATATAAAAGATAAAAAAAAAATATGTCCTTACTATAAACACGCTTACACATATGTAGTTTGTATAGCCTACAGTTAAGAATACTTTTACTATGATGTAATTTAAAAGCAAACTTCGTTTGACTGGCAGGTAAGACGTTCACCTACTAGACGAGCCGCAGCGATGGTCCACTCGTAGCATCAATTGCAAAGCAAAAGAAATTTGCCAACTACATTAGAACAAATGCCCATGACGTCTGTGATGTACATGTGGTAAGGCTTAAGAATATCAATTTCGTCTAAATATTTCTCAAAAACGTCGTTTTCAGCACTGATCATAGATGTACAAGATGATAGTTTATCTTTAACATGGGTGCCTAATCTGCGACAGAAAAATGGGGTTTCACGGTTGACTATAACGGTCATGTCTCAAAGTATCAGGAGTGGTGGGTCTCTTGGATATTCCGGTCTCCTGGTGGACAATGTGCGGACCTACATGGGGCGGAAAGCCCAACATTCACTCAGTGTGGTTCGACTTGTCCTATATATGTTCCGTAATCAATCATTTGTGGTCTGGATTCTCTCCATCACGTGGGTGATTGTTCGCTGTGAACCCCGCGTATTAGTTAATATGAAAGGGTTCAGGCACTGCGGAGCTGACTCATATCCGTGTTCTTATCACGTTCTCCGTGGGAATTTACACAACCAAGATTTCAGACCTCTTCATATAGCCATCCATCGAATTTGGCAATCTGGTGCTGCGGTGCTTGGTCTAACTGTA
Organism: Ostrea lurida; assembly: GCA_903981925.1. Classification (NCBI taxonomy): domain Eukaryota; kingdom Metazoa; phylum Mollusca; class Bivalvia; order Ostreida; family Ostreidae; genus Ostrea; species Ostrea lurida. The sequence goes on from CAJDSM010000044.1 coordinate 45,839, forward strand.
TTACCTAAACACATATGCCTGAAGGATCTGAGAGATGAGTGCGTGACACATTCTAATGACGGGAGTCCTAAACTCGAACTGTATAGTTCTTGTTCTCAGTTTGTGGTGAAAGGTTATGACGTCGCATTATAATATATTTAATTAAAATTGATTGTTAAGTTGGTGAGTAGACAATTTTGTATATAATAACCATGTCTCTTGGCCAGCTACATTTGGTTCATAATATGGTTCTCGATTTCCAACATTTCGGTTCGGGTCACACTGATGAGATAATTTGCCGAGAAATGCGCATGCTGAGTGCAATTTCAAAATTGGTACGGATATCAAGAAACGAAGGTCGATTTTAGTATATGTATAACTAAGCAGGTATCATTTTTCATGAGACTCACAGCAAGGTGTGACCGGGCGTCACACAAGGAGGTTATTGCTTACTCTCAACTTGGGCAATGATCCAACCGCTGGGTTTGCCGCTGGGGTCTTCCGTGTTTGCTTCCTAACTCTTATTTTAGTATTCCTATTTTGGAACTTTGCCAAAAGTAATTGACCTTGTTCGTTGTCTTTTGCCTATTTAACTTTATGTATACATTTGCATATCATACTTTACTCACTAATTGTTATATCATCACGAATTAATTACATAGGATAGTTCAGAGAGTTTCCGTGTATAGAAGTGTCGCGAGACAGGAAAACTGGAACGAAGCCTAGACATGGTTAAGTTTCAACGAAAACGGCTCGGTTTCAAACAGTCACGCCGTAAGCCTATTTCTTATTAAACACTTCAAGACCTAACAAAATACGTATCGTTGACATTCTTATCGTCGGAAGAAACAGAAATACACCATTTTCTTGGATCCCTGTTTCAGATCGAACCTGCTGGTTGAACCGATGTTTAGCATATGTATGTGGCTGGTTAAGATCATTACTTTACGAAATTGAAAGAGGATATATTAGTATGTGTAAACTCAACAGAATGTTGAATGTCCAGACGACAAAGGGCCTCTTATTACTAATCATTACATAAGAGAAACACATGTTGAATGATATCTATAGAAAACTTTTATTTTCGAGGCGAAAAGACAAAGCAAACTAGTTAGTTATCTAATTGACTGCTCTAAGCAATCTTGAATATCTCTTCTTTTGCCTCTTTATCAATAAATTTACTATAGCATTTTATCTAATCATTGTGAAACAAAGAATTTAGTGGATTCAAAAACATTGTCTTTTTTGAAAACATTTCTCGATTTGTGTTTTTATAGAGACTCCCTGGGGACATTACTTAAACTCAAAACTCAGTAATAAATGTTTTGTATTTACGTTATGAGCATAAAATGTTCAAGAGTCATTACATCTATCAATGAGATTGATTATTAAAGAAGAACTGTTTAGATTATTAATATCACAACTTTGTTTTAACAGTTTATAATCAATATTTGAAAAAAGAAATTAATAATCCGTGACATACTTTATTCGATTTTCATATCGCGTATTGTTACAGATACATTGTTGTTCGGATTAATTGATGGTGTCGAATGCTCGTAGTAGAGGATTTAAATTTTATCGCACATTAAAGTCATATTGTAAAAAAGTTGACATATTGCGAGTAAGTTGTAACACAACACGTGAACTAATACGAGTGCTTGAGTCCATGTTGATTAACTGCAGTATGTCTCTGTTTACAATCTCACTTGTGCTAAGTTATCTTAGTGTACACAGCGTTTCAAACAGATAGGTTTATTGTTCTGTACATTAGGATTAGCCTTGCCGTCATAAACAAACTTGCAAATTTATTTTCGTCATCGCTGAAAATATGGTGTATGTATGAGAATGTGTGTTTGACAAGGTTATCTTTGTGTGACTTCCGCTTACTAACGAAGAGTGGTTTGAACAGTTAGCTTGGAGCAAACGAGCTTTACTAATAAGTAGTCGTCTTGTGACACCACAAAGAGTGGCACGCTTTTCTGATTTGACATTTATTGGACAACGCTTAACTCAAACAGAGTGATCTGAAACAGGTTATCTTGTGGCAACGGCTTACCTAACAGAGAGAAGTGTTGGACCAGGTTAATCTTGGTGTGTAAACGCTTTTAATAGAAAGAGTGTTGTTTGAACAGGTTATCTTCCGTGCCAACGCATTAATAAAAAGAAGTGTTGAATGAACAGGTTATCTCTGTGGCAACTACTACTGTAATAAGATGTTTGAAGGTTGATCTGATATCGTTAATCATGAAAGTTGCACCACAGTTTATGCTGTGCGCTCTGCTTAACGTAATACGATGAGTGATTGGTGGAACAGGTCACTTGTTGGCAACGCTTCCTAATAGAAAGACATGTCTTAAACAAGGTTATCTTTGACTTCTTGCGTATAATAGAAGAGGGTTATCAACAGGTTATCTTTGTTGGCCTAATCTCTTAAACTAATAGAAGAGTGTTGATATCGAAGATATTATCTTTGCAACGCTACTAAAGAGTAGGCTTTAAACGCTCACATTGTGGTCATGTATTTACAATAAAGGTTATCTTGTGCAGTTAGACACCATACAGAGAGTGTTATTAATACAGGTTTATACTTGTGAGCATGCTTACTAATAAGAAGATCGGATTTTGAACAGGTTATTATTATTGTGGCCCTGGCTTTATCTAATAAGAGTAGTTTGTTTCTTGTATAGAGTCGGCCTGCTCTATGTAATAGTAGATGAAGTTTGAACAGGATTATATTGTTTTGCTATGTTTGAACTAATAGACTAAGAGATTATAGTTGTAACAGAGCTTATCTATGGGCTAGCCTTACTTGTACGATCAGCTCGTCCACAGTCGTGGATTAGCTCCGGAATCTCTATCACCTTTACAGACATGTTTTCTTCTCAGCGTTATCAGACTATCTTCAGCTTTAATCTCGCCATAGTTTACCTCAGTAGAACCAGGTTAGTTACCTAAATAAACTTCTAGATGATCTATGCATATCATCCCTCTCTACAACGTTGAATAATAACAACAAAGAACTAAAACGTATAGGCATACAAAGAGCATTGCAGACCCGCCAAGGTTACATTAAGTTTCTGAATCTGGATCCGAATCGCCGCTTAACTTTCAAGAAAATAAATAGAGTAACTTCACTTTAGAACCAAACACATATGTACAACGTGGTCATTTCAACAGCGATGTTGAAGTCATTACTTAGTAGGTGGTTGTGCGAGTATCTTACAATAATAAAGTATTGTTCATCGGATTGGCCACCAAAATTTAATTGATTTTTCCCTAGACCAAGATGCTTTGTGTACCAATTATCAAATCGATCTGACATCATTTTTATGCCCCCTTTGAAAAAAGAGGGGGCATATTTGTTTTGCACCTGTCGGTCGGTGGTATTGTCGGTCGTCGGTCGGCTCTAGACCATGTGGTTGTCCGTTCAATATTTTTGACTTTTGCTTGATTATCAAATCAAACTTGTACAGGGGTTGCTTAGATGAGTAAGATGATCTATTTATTTCAGGTCATATGGTCAAGTAAGTGGTCAGGTCCTGTAGATTGTCGGGTCATGTAGACCATGTGTTGTCCGCTCAATATCTTTTCGAGACCTTTTGCTTGATATAAAAACTTGGTACAGGGGGTTGCCTTAGAGAGTAGATGATCCTACTTTATTTTTCAGGTCAAACATGGTCAAGGATCAAGTTTTTTCTGTAACTATGTGCTGTCGCTCAATATATTTTTGACCCTTTTGCTTGATATCACCAAACTTGTAACAGGGTTGCCTCAGAGAGTGATGATCTTCTTTTGATTTCAGGTCACATGGTAAAGGTCAAGGTAAGTGGTCGTCTGTAGACTATGTGCTGTCCGCTTCAATATCTTTTGACCTCTTTGCTTGTATCAACCAAACGCTGGTACGGGGGTACCATAAAGAGAGTAGATGACTATTGATTTTCAGGTCACATGGTAATGGTCAATCTGAAGACTATGTGCTGTCCGATCATATTTTTGACCCTTTGCTTGATATAAACCAAACTTGGTACAGGGGATCCTAAGAGAGTAGGATGATCCTATTGATTTTTCAGGTCACATGGCCAAAGGTAAGGGTGGTTAAAATCTGAAGACTGATGTGCTGTCGCTAATATCTTTGACGCCCTTTGCTTGATATCAACGCAACTTGGTACAGGGGTTGCCCTTAGAGAGTAGATGATTCTATTGATTTTCAGGTCACATGGTAAAGTCAAGGTTCATAGTGTCAGACTGTAGACTATGTTGTGGTCGGTCAATATTTTTTGACCCTTTTGCTTGATATCAAACCAAACTTGGTACAAAGGGTTGCCTTAGAGAGGTAGATGACTCTATAGATTTTTCAGGTCACATGGTCAAGGGTCTAAGGTCAAGTGGTCAGTCTGTAGAATATGATGTTTATCTGCTCAATATCTTTTGACCCCTTTGCTTGATAAAACAAACTTGTACAGGGGATGACCTTAGAGAGTAGATGATCCCTATTGATTTTTTCAGGTCACATGGTCCAGTCAAGTGGGATCAGTACTGTAAGATATGTGTTTGTTGCTCAATATGCTTTTGACCCTTTGCTTGATATGAAACCAATACTTGATACAGGGGTTACCGTTAGAGATAGATGGTCCAGAAGTGGTCAGTTTTTGAGACTATGTGCTGTCGCTCAATATTTTTTTGCTCTTGCTTGATATCACCACAAACTTGGTAAGGTATTGTCCTCGAGAAGTAATGATCCCTTTTGATTTTCAGGTCAAAAGTCAAAGGTCAAGGTCAAATCCAAGATGGTCTTAACCATGTGTTTGTCAGCTTCAAAAATATTTTGACCCTTTTGCTTGATAACAACTAAACTGGGTACAGGGTGTTTGTCCTTAGAAAGTAAATGATCCTAATAATTTTTGGGTCACATAGGCCAAAAGATAAGGTCAATCTGATAGGCCAATTTCAAAACACTCTGAGGACAATACCTGTACCAAGTTTGGTTTCATATCAAGCAAAGAGGTCAAAAAAATATGAGCGGACAGCACATAGTCTACAAACTGACCACTTGACCATCTACTCTCTAAGGGTAACCCCTGTATCAAGTTTGGTTGATATCAAGCAAAGGGGTCAAAAGATATTGAGCAGACAACACATAGTCTACAGACTGACCACTTGACCTTGGACCATGTGACCTGAAAATCAATAGGGATCATCTACTCTCTAAGGTCATCCCCTGTACCAAGTTTGGTTTTATCAAGCAAAGGGGTCAAAAGATATTGAGCAGATAACACATATTCTACAGACTGACCACTGACCTTGACCTTTGACCATGTGACCTGAAAATCTATAGAGATCATCTACTCTCTAAGGCAACCCTTGTACCAAGTTTGGTTGATATCAAGCAAAGGGTCAAAAGATATTGAGCGGACAGCACATAGTCTACAGTCTGACCACTTGACCTTGACTTTTGACCATGTGACCTGAAAATCAATAGGAATCATCTACTCTCTAAGGGCAACCCCTGTACCAAGTTTGGTTGATATCAAGCAAAGGGGTCAAAAGATATTGAGCGGACAGCACATATAGTCTTCAGATTGACCACTTGACCTTTGGCCATGTGACCTGAAAATCAATAGGGATCATCCTACTCTCTTAGGGTATCCCCTGTACAAGTTTGGTTGATATCAAGCAAAGGGTCAAAAGATATGAGCGGACAGCACATAGTCTTCAGATTGACCACTTGACCATGTGACCTGAAAATCAATAGGGATCATCTACTCTCTTAGGGTACCCCTGTACCAGTTTGGTTGATATCAAGCAAAGAGTGTCAAAAGATATTGAGCGGACAGCACATAGTCTACAGACTGACCACTTGACCTTGACCTTTGACCATGTGACCTGAAATCAATAGAGATCATCTACTCTCTGAGGGCAACCCCTGTACCAAGTTTGGTTGATATCAAGCAAAGGGTCAAAATATATTGAGCGCGACAGCACATAGTCTACAGACTGAACCACTTGACCTGGACCAGTGTACCTGAAAAATAAATAGGGATCATCTACTCTCTAAGGGCAACCCTGTACCAAGTTTGGTTGATATCAAGCAAAAGGGTCAAAAGATATTGAGCGGACAACACATGGTCTACAGACCGACATCTACAGACTGACCACTTGACCTTGACCATATGACCTGAAAATAAATAGGGATCATCTACTCTAAGGCAACCCCTGTACCAAGTTTGATTGATATCAAGCAAAGAGGTCAAAAGATATTGAACGGACAACACATGGTCTACAGACCGACCGACCGACCGCAGTACCGACTGACCGACAGGTGCAGAAACGAATAATGCCCCCTCTTTTTCAAAGGGGGGCATAAAAATGATGGTCAGATCGATTTGATAATTGGTACACAAATGCATCTTGGTCTAGGGAAAAATCAATTAAATTTTGGTGGCAATCCGGATTGAAAATACTTTATTATTATAATCTCGCACAAAACTACTATAGTAATGATCAAATCGCTTTGAAAATTGGTACACGTGTGTACACACGTGTCTTGGTCTAAGGAAGTTCTCATTTAATTTTGGTGGCGATTCGGATCCAGGATTCAGAAAACTTAATGTAACCTTGGCGGAGGTCTGCAATCTCTGATTATACTTGTTACTTTATGTTGTATACCGGTAAATAAAGTATATCAGAAGTTATAGTACTAACCGGTTACTGAGGTAAATGATGCTGATTAAAGCTGGGATGTCGATGACGCTGAGAAGAAACATGTTGAGGTAGAGATTCCCGGAGAGCTGATCCACACTGTAGGAG
>CAJDSM010000044.1:56374-61374 GCA_903981925.1 Ostrea lurida
ATTTTTCAAAAAGAATGTTTAATCCTATAATTCTTTGTTACAATGATTAAGATAAATGCAGGTAGTAATTTATTGATAAAGAGGCAAAAGAGATATTCAGATGCTTATGCAGTCAATTAGAAATCTAACTATGCTTTGTTGTTTAACCGAAATAAAGTTTCTAAGACATGTACTGTTTTTTTGTATATGATAGTAATAGGCCTTTGTGCTCTGGACATTCAACATGTTGAGTTACAAATAAATTTTTCCTCTTCATTCGTAAAAATGATCTTACCAGCCAACACCAGCTAAAACAGTGGTCACCAGCAGGGTTCGATTTCTGAACAGATCCAAAAATGTGTATTTCCTGTCTCCGAGAAAGGTAACGTCAGTTTTTGTTAGGTCTTGAAGTTTAATAAGATCGGGTTTCGGGTGACTGTTTAAACGAGCGATTTTCTTGATAACCATGTCAGCTTCGTCCAGTTTGTCATGCGACACTAACCATCGGAAACTCTCTGGAATGATCCTATGAATAATTGATGTTCAATATAGTAGTGCAAATGCTATCATAAAGGTAAAGGCAAAGACAACGAACAGTGATCAATCTTGCAAGTTCCAAATAGAATACAAAACAAGAGTTGGGCAAACACGGACCCCCGGGCAAACCAGCGGTGGGATCAGTTGCCAAGGAGGAGTAAGCATCCCCTGTCGACCGGTCACACCTGCTGTGAGTCATGAAAAATGATACTGCTTAGTATACATATATAAATCATATACGGTACCAATTTTGATGCACCAGATGCGCATTTCGGCAAATTATCTCATCAGTGATGCTCGAACCGAAATGTTGGAAATCCGAAACATGAAATTACTGAACAATGTAGTGCCAAAGACGGTATATATCAAAATTGCTTACTCCAACTTACAACATATTTTAAAATATTTATAATGCGACGTGCACAACCTCACCACCACGAGAACAGACTAAGTCCGGTTAGGACTCCCGTTAGAATGTGCAGACTTCTCCAGTCCTTCAGCAGGTAGGAACATAGACCAAGCACCGCAGCCCAGATTGACCAATCAGGGATGGCTATTTGAAGAGGTCTGAATTTGGTTGGTGTAAATTCCACGGAGAACGTGTAGAACACGGTGAGGTAAGCTCCGCAGCCTAACCCTATAACAAAGCGGGTCACAGCGAACATCACCCACGACTGGGAGAATCCAGCCACAATGTTTGATACGGACATTATGACAATCGACAAGAAGAATGTTGGCTTCCGCCCCAGTAGGTCCGCCACTTGTCCACCGAGGAGACCGGAAATCAAGAGACCCACCATCTGTATTGAGGAGACCGTTGCCGTGACCCATTTTTTGTCGCAGATTAGGCCCCACTGTAAAATAAATCATCTTGACATCATGTAGTGCTAAAACAGACGTTTTAAGAAATATTACGAATTGTTTCTTCCAGATTACCATGTACATTACACCGGGTCATGGCATGTTCTAATGTGTTTGGCAATTCTTTTGCTTTGCATTGCATGCTACAGTGCCATCGCTGGCGCCTGCGTAGAACGTTCGCCTGCAGTCAAACGAAGTTTGACATTTTAAATACATCTATATAAAAATGTCTTCCTGTAGGCTAAACAAACTACAATGTGCTGTTTATAGGAAGACATTTTTTTTTTATTAAATATATCTAACAAGCGTCTGTGTAATTATTTTACGCTAGAATAAAAGTAAATATTACAACCTCATTGATGATGGTTTTCATACTGTCGTCGTAGATAAACTCTCGACAAATGGAGTTGTTTGACGGGGGTGTACACATTTTATACGCCTGGAGTTCATCATGGACCACTGGACTGACGGAGGAGTTCTCTATGGCACTTTTGTTCGTGACTGTAGGGACATGCGTTCCATTGGAGTAGACGCACCACCAGTCTGGAGCCGCCCCCGCGAACGCCATGATGAGGAGACTCCAGGTGATCGACACTTTACTGAGGAGGATGCTACCGTGGAGTAGGAATTGGAATTTTCCAAAGCCGCCCGTCTCCTGCAGCACATTTTCCAAGTATTCACTGACTGTCTCCATGCCGGATTCGACCTAGCTGCCAGTGATAGATCCGCGCCTGTTGACCGAAACAGAAGTTAAGTAATACACCACCTTAATTTTTCACATTACGTTAATGATAGAGTAGAACAACTAGAGCGTTTGACAAAATGTCAAAGTATGCAAATTAACTGCGACATTTTCTCGTTGCAAGAAAAAAAAATGTAGTGCTCCAAAACGTACAAAGATAAGTGAAATATAGTAATGTAAAAAACATTTTATGTGTTTGGTAAAGGTATTTAAAGGCTGTTTTACATGTAGTAAATCAAGTTGTATAAACCTTGTCGTATACAACTTTTGAAATATAATCCTTACGTGTTTACATGGTACAAATGTAAAACAGATTTGTTACGCAAATAAAAAGAAATGCCCTTTCGTAAAAGTACATGTTTTATATCTATTTTTCCGATATGGAAGCACGTAATTTTAATGTGAATTTTTATCATTGCATCATCATAACTCGTACACATGCACACAAATAAAATGCTAAATGTGGTCAGCAAAGCATAAATCGATCCTCGAAATTCTAGGCATCTGATTGGCCACAGAAAGAAGGTATCACGAGACTAGCTTTACAGAATAGAGACATGTTCTAAATTCAATAAAATAGCGCTGTACACATGGCAATATTTTGTTGTATACGACAAGGTTTATACAGCTTGCTTTACCGTGTAAACCGGCCTTAAGTCTACATTTTCTTCTTATATATTATAATTATATAACACATTTTTTTGTGAATGAAAGTAGCTACTAAGTGTACTGTCTGCTAAATCTAAAATTCTACGTGAAAACTGTGTGATTTGATTATGTGCAAGTTGTTTTACGTCCCATTCAGGATTATTGAGACGCGGCCAGCTATAAATAGGTCATCATCGGACTTGTGCTTGACACTTCACCGGCTATAAATGGTCATCATCGGACTTATGTTTGACACTTCACCGGCTATAAATAGGTCATCATCGGACTTGTTGCTTGACACCTCACCGGCTATAAATATGTCACCATCGGTGACACTTCCCGGCGCTATAAAATAGGGTCATCATCGACTTGTGCTTGACACCTCACCGGCAAATAGGTCATCATCGGACTTATGCTTGACATCTCACCGGCTATAAATAGATCATCATCGGACTTATGCTTGACACTTCACCGGCCACAGCAGTGGGAGTCCTCTATCGTGCTACCGCCTACTGTGACGCGGGGCCTATATTTTTAAGGTGGTTCACTACACCTTGGAAAAAGTTCACGAAATGATTTGATTATGAAAGATATGATAAATAATGAGCATATACATGTATGTCAAAAAGGTGAAAAATAAGCAATTTTGGATTAAAATCATGATTTTCAAATATATAAATAAAAGGCTCTAGCGAAATTGAACTCGGATCTGCGGATTACCAACTCGGTGCTTAACCAGTGAGCTATGATGATATACAATCAAAATGATTGAAACAAAGATTTGAATCGCCATCTTGCGATGTTGTGTCATAAAGAGTATAAGCCTTATTGTAGAGAGGTACCTGACGACTTAGGTCATTTCCGAAAGATCCAAGACTTACGTCATATCCGAAAGACCCGTGATTCTCGAGGTCTAAGGCCGGGCGCTTGGCGAGTTAAGGAATACAGTAGTCACTGACTGTGTTAAATGCTATATAGGTTTGACGGGATGACAGGATTTAAGACTTGATTGTTGTGACAGTGGAGCGTGGTAAGCACTGGGGTGCCGCGGTTGGAGTATATCTGAGACCATCGGTATGGCTTCTATACGTACAATGCTTGATTGCTCTGGCCGCTACAAACCCCGTTGCAAATTAAAATACATTGCAACAATTAGAGCTTGGATTTCTCGAAAAAATCTCAAACTTAAGTTTTGAGTTTTTCTCTATTTGAACAGTGAAAATTTGAGTAAAATATCAGAATTAAGTCCAAGTTTTGACTTAAGATAGTTTCGAGAATCCAGACCGGGTTGCGGGTCTATTGGATGTGACAGTCATACTTGATACATGTAAACAAAAGGCCCATGGACCAGCATGTTCATTTGATAAGGTTTTCAAAAGTTTTATGACCCCATATCGTGGTCCAACCTTAAATCAACAAGCTCATGAGTTAAGGTAGTCTCTACATCGTCATAATGGCTGACTTCCTTTCTTTAGCATGTTGCCTTCTGAATTGCAGATCGTGGGTTCGATTCCAGCAGGGGTTTTATTTTTTTTTTTCAAATTGCTTTTTACTAAAACTGCATTTTTTGACGAAATTGAGTGAATTTGAAACTTTTTATTTTCAAAATATTCTTTATCATATCCTCTATTTTTCATCCATGTCAAATTTCTCTGGTGTAGCATTCCACCTTAACCGAAACACAAGATGGCATGGTTTTGCTGTTGGGCTATGAAGACGATTTGTCTATATTCATGTTAGCTGCACGAGTATGGAACTTCCATATCTCATTCATTGGCGTTCGTTGAGAATTATTGTTATGTCTTATTAGAAGTTACTAGAGTTCAGGCAGTGATTGCCACTAGTATTCCATGTCAAAGTGTCATGTGTAGATTGCTTCATAGTTGTAGAGAGCCGTCACCTCGTGTATTTGATGCAGTTTTGTAGCTCGCTTAGAGTCAGTCACATCTGCAAACGATCGCACCACAGACATTTGGCGTTTCAAATAAATGTGATAATAAAAATTGTCTAAAACCATTGTCAATACTTTGTTTCCGGGAAGACACTTTTTTCTAACATATCTAAAACGCCGAGCGCCGATAGATCGCGCGTACAGCATAATTTTCATCCCGTTGGCATGGATACCAAAGTTAATGCGATAGAGGCTGACTCCCCCCCCCCCCCCTGTCGTTTTGTTTTCTTTCCCTTATATTTAACTAAAGTAGGTACAATGTGTAGATTTAGCCCAAAATTT
>CAJDSM010000044.1:68874-69894 GCA_903981925.1 Ostrea lurida
TAATATACATTTAGAAACGTTGTTCGGCTTCAACTTTTCCTTCGATAGTAATATGTTATGAAAATAAATACCGGTGTGATTCCTTACTACCTGTGGCGCTGAACAGAAAGGAGAGAGCGCGACTGATTGGAACAGCATGACCTTTCGACTTCCTGGTAAACAATTCTTGACCAACCATCTGAAGATAATATGCACAACGTGCGCAGATTTCGGCACATCATATTTTTCCATTTAGTTTGAAATGCACAATCTGAAGATGAGCTTTGTCTTTTTTCGATACATGTACATTTAATAATGTTTTGTCAGTTATAGTCTTGCACTGTGTGAATGTGAATGTGAATGTATTTAATTAACTTCTGCAAATATAAGGAATGAAGATATAATTTGTATAATTATGCAACCAATTTAGACAACCATCATTACCTACAATTAGTTCACTTTTACTACTATCTTGGTTTATTTTGGGGGGTATCACAACTGAGTTTTTCCCTCTTATTTACATTTTAATGCTTGTAACGGGTCTCTTTTACTCATTGTGGTTCATCCATTCTGGTAGTCTGAAGTTTTAATGACTTTACCAAACTATCTCGTTAAAAACCATCTATTATAACTCATCTAAATTTAAAGGAAATCAAATATGATATCTAAAATGCATTTGTAAATATCTTATTTTTGAATATTCTACCATACCTGCAATTTTCTATCCCCTTTAAATCCAGAGAGCACGTGCAAAGACACGCACGTTTATTCTGTTCCTCGTGGTAACTCGCTGCTCTCATGTAATGGAAACGAGTAAACGTCTCTAGGGATCGAGTCGATCGAGATAGTCAACAAATGATATGATGGCAGCTGTGTTCATACAGAAAATTACCGTGAAATGTAACGATAGGCCCATAGGCGTTATTGGTCACCTTAGTATTAGTGTAAAGGGTCACTCGCCCCGAGTGATGCAAAATATAATTATTTCTCTGCTCTGATTACCTAAGCTAAACTCCAGGGGCGGATCCAGGAATTCTGGTT
>CAJDSM010000045.1:74-21137 GCA_903981925.1 Ostrea lurida
TGTAAACCGGTAGGGGACTATGTTAGTTGCTTGTGCAATCATTACTCTCAGAATGCTTGTTCATGTTAAGACCTTCTTATCATTATTCACATTTAAAGATTTCTATCATTGAAGATTTTTTTAAAGATTATTCATGTTTAAACTGCTATTGATGATTCACATATAATATACTGCTTAAATTTTTCGTCATTTTTTGTTGTTTTTGTTTTGATTTATCAAATGTGATATAAACCACAATATACAGTACACATTTCAATGATATTAACTTATACATGTTTGTACCTACATATATACCGCGTATTATTGGTATTGTTAATAAAATCAATTAACATGTATTGAGCATGCTTGGAACATAATGAAACAGCTGAGTGGTTGCTTCAAAATCTTATTTGCATGCACAACTAAATACCGTAGAAGTCTGTCTTGCAAAATCAAAATTTTGGACTTATTTTCTTTTTTAGTCACAAAGATAGTAGAGAATTTTTAAGTGATTCAGAGTGTAATGTTCTCCATTTTTATGCCCCCCGTGATCGAAGATCGGGGGGCAATGTTTTGTCCTGTCTATCCTTTCTGTCATTCTGTCTGAAACTTTAACCTCGGCTTATAAACTTTTGAATGGTAGTACTAGGGCTTTTTGATAGTTTCTATGAATGTTCCTTTTGACAAGGACCTTTCCATGGACTAAAAAAAATTTACCTCCTGACCTTTGCACATTTGACCTACTTTTCAAAATAATTTAACCTTGGATATAACTTTTTAAATGGTAAGTACTAGGGCTTTGATATTTCACATGTATGTTTCTTATACAAGTCCTTCTGTGGGTACCAAACATTTTTGACTTCTTTCACCTTGACCTTTAGTTTGAACTACTTTTCAAAAACTTTAACCTTAGCTATAACGTTTTGAATCGTAAAGTACTAGGGCTTTGATATTTCACATGTATGTCCTTTATAACAAAACTTTTCCGGTGGGTACCAAACATTTTTTGACCTCCTGACCTTGCGTTTTGACCTACTTTTCAAAAACTTTAACTTTAGCTATAACTTTTGACATGGTAAGTACCAGGGCTTTGAAATTTCCACATTTGTAGTTTCTTATGACAAGACCTTTTCCGTGGGTACCATAATTGTGGGACCTCTGACCTTGATCATTGAAGTCTACTACTTTCAAAAACTTAAACATTAACCATAACTTTTGACATGGCAACGAGATTTAATAGAATCCTTCATTAGTACGAGTGTGGGATAGGAATTCACCGAAGGGGAACAAATTCGCAGTCAGGACGAGGCTTTGCCGAAGTCCTAGACCAGCGAATCTTGTTACCCGAGGTGGGATTTCCTTATCCACATCGAGTAAATAATGAAGGATTTCGTTTTCTCACATTTTTATTCACTGATCTAGCGCGGGTTAAATCGGGGAGCTTGAGGAAATTTACAATTATCAAATCTTCATTTGAACTTTAAAACAAAAACTAATATTACACAGACAGAAAGAGCATACCCGAAAAATGCGTTTTACACTAAAGTGTAAATAAAACTTAAAGCTATCCGCCAGAGAGCTATTTATCAAATTAAAATTTAAACGAAAATATAAAAAGTTTTGCTTCACCGTGAACGTAATCAATAGGAAATTTATGACGTCACATGAAATGACGCGCCAGCAGTGTGAGATTCGAAAAAAATCTCACATGGCTGTCTCACATGGGAAAGTCGGTCTCACCACTGGCTGAAAATGTGAGAAAGGCGAATTCATATTTCACCATGTGTATTCCTTATGACAAAACCTTTTATCATATTACAAAATGTTTGACCGTTGACCTTGAAGTCTTGACTACATTTTTAAAACTTTAACATTGGCCATAACTTTTCAGTGGTAAGGGATAGACCTTGCATATTTCACATGGTAATCCCCTTACACTGGCATGTGGAATATGGGCGGCATTTGTGTTTCACAAACACATTTTTTTTTTTCGTTTTCTCACAAATTGGTGCTTTAGAAAAGTAACTCACTAAATTGCATGGATTCTACTGTCCTTTTGTTCTGACATTTACAGGTACTGGCCTGGAGGTTATAAACTTTTTTCTGTACTCATACTCAAACTCATAATTTGAGTTGATTCTATATCTATTCACCAGTATGTTTGTTTTTGCATACCAACTAGCATCAAACTCTAAAGTTATTACTAAAAACATTCTTGACCATGCACTCATTTGAGTATAAGGAATGTTATATCCAAAGTATCATAAAGATTAGATCCCCGAATTTGGCTTGAGTAGTGAAAACTGCTCAAAAAAGTTTTATAACCTCCCAGGCCAGGTCTTATCTTTTGATTGATGTTCAATAAAAGCAATTTACTAGACAGTATGGGAACGACTGATTGGTGGGTCATGTTTTTTATTAGGTTGGTTACTTTTAGGGAATTCTAAAAAGCTTGACTTATTTAGATATGTACATCATTTGATTAGTCTTAATGATTTATGAAATGCTTGACCTATTTTTAGACGTGTACATTCGTTGACTATTTTATACATGATTATGAAATGCATTGACCTATTTTTAGGATGCTATACATCTGCACACTACCTCCTCTCCGACGTGGTGGGTACCGGATGGCTTCATTAAGGACGACTGGACAGATTTGCGGAGACAAGGAGGGCATTCAGATGGAGAGGAAACCCACACTCACTGTTAAAGAGGTCAGTTAAACTCACTAAAACCCACAAAAAAATTCATACGCACTGCAAAGAGCGTCAGTTTAAAACTCACTAACCACAAAAAAACTCACACTCACTGTAAATGAGGCTCAGTTAACTCACTAAAACCACAAAAAACTCATACTCACTGTAAAAGAGGTCACGGTTAAAACTCAACTAAACCACCAAAAAAACTCCATACTCACGTAAAGAGGTTCAGTTAAACTCACTAAAACACAAAAAACTCACCACTCAATTGTAATAGGTCAGTTAAAACTCACTAAAACCACAAAAAATTCATACGCCACTGTAAAGAGGTCAGTTAAACTCACTTAAAGCCACAACAAAAAACCCAACACTCAATTGTAATGAGTCAGTTAAACTCCATAAAACCACAAAAAATTTCATACGCACTGTAAAGAGGTCAGTTAAACTCACTAAAGCCACAAAAAACTCACACTTTCAATGTAATGAGGTCAGTTAAACTCACTAAAACCACAAAAAAATTCATACGCACTGTTAAAGGGCGTCAGTTAAACTCACTAGAACCACAAAAAACTCATTCACTGTAAAGAGGTTCAGTTAAACTCACTAAAGCCACAAAAAAACTCACACTCAAGAAAGAGGTCAGCTTAAACTCACTAAAGCCACCAAAACCACATCCCACACCACTGTAAAGAGCGTTCAGTAAAACTCACAAGCCACAAAAAAAATCACACTCAATGTAAAGGTAGGTCAGTTAAAAACTCATCTAAAGCCTCACCAAAAACCCACCCCACACTCACTGTAAAGAGGCAGTTAAACTCACTAAAACCACAAAAAAAACTCACACTCACGTTGAAATTGAGTCAGTTAACATCACAAAAGCCATTGAGAATTTACACCTTCACTGTTAAAGAGGTCAGTTAAGAACTACACTTAAAGCCACAAAAAAACACACTCACTTCTAAATGAGTCAGTTAAAACTCACTTAAAACCAACAAAAACACTCCTACACTCAACGTTAAAAGAGTCAGTTAACTCTACTAAAGCCTCAAGGAAAGAACTACATTCTCATTGGTAAATGACCGAGTGGCATCTAAACTCAGCTAAATACCCAACACAGAAAAACACTCACACTCACCGACAGTTTTGTAAAAGAGTACATCGTCACAGTTAATGAACAGAACGGACGGTTTAACTCATCTAAGCAGTTCACAAAAAATAAAAATACAACTCACACTCACTGTTAAGATGGTCTATAGTTAAAACTCACTTCTGAAAATAATGCGTAACTATGAGAGTCAAGTATATACCACATATCACATTAGTTAAAGAGGTCAGATTCAAAACATAGCACTAAAGCACACAAAAAACTTCACACTCACTGTAAAGAGGTCAGTTATTAAAACTCACTAAAATCCACAAGAAAACTCAACTCACTGTAAAAGAAGGTCAAGTTAAACTCAGCGTAAAACCACAAAAAACTCAACACTCACTGTAAAGAGGCAGCTTTAAAAACTCCTAGAAACCACAAAAAAAAACTCACACTCCACTGTAAAGAGGTCAGTTAAAACTCACTAAAGTCAAAACATATGACAAACTCCACTCTGTATAAAGGATGGTCAGTTAAACTCAACTGAAAAGCCATAAAACACTTACACTCACTGTAAAGGTCAGTTAAACTCCACTAAAGCCACAAAAAACTGCACTTCTCACTCGAAAGAGGTCAGTTAAACTCACTAAAACCACAAAAAACTCACTCTCACTCAAAAGAGGTCAGTTAAACTCAATAAAACCACAAAAAACTCACACTCAATGTAAAGAGGTCAGATAAACTTACTAAAGCCACAAAAAACTCACGCTCACTGTAAAGAGGTCAGATAAACTTCTAGTGTGCTCTATATAAATTTGGACATTTTATCACAAAAATGTGTTGATTTTAAGCAAATTCTTGTATTTTATGCTCTTTCAAGATGTTTTGGACATTACGTCTTAGATACACCAATGCAAAACTCCAAAAATTTTATCATCTGGATAAAATATCATGCATAGACTGTCATTTGTGCAGAAAATAACCTGTTGAAACTTCACCTTAATTTTGACCATTTCACAGGGCCGATTTTTACCCTTCGTGGGCCAACTTCTTTGTGTTGAATTTATATTTCATTATTTTCTCCCTGACTCAAATCATATCGAAATTTAATGTAAAACGTAATTAAATGTGCATACAATACTATAGAACTGACTGTAGAATATGTCTTAAAGGTCTGTTATATACACATTTACAACCAGATCACATAAAGAGAGAAGCAAAGACGGGTGGCCTCAGGATGTTTTGGTTCGGAAAAAAAGTCCAAAGTTGATTTCTTTTGGATTTATTTGATAATTCACTGAAAAATATTTTTTGATTAACTTTTATGTTTGCTTTGGTTTTTATTTTTGCTTGATATGACAAAGTTTACACCTGTCATTTTCAATGCTCTGGTGATTGAAATATGACCCATCTAGATCATAGTTTGGCATCATGCCAAGTATTTATGCATTATGTAAATAGGAATCCAACTGTAAAGAGTTTTAGACTTAGTATTGATAGTAATTACACTGAAAAAATGTCCTTTCATGTGCGTTTTCATTTCTACACAATGGTCGTGCAGTCCACAGATGATGTTATACATGTAGGTAGTCATTTAAGGTGGAATGCTACACCAGAGAAAATTTGACGTGGATGGAAAATAGAGGATAATTATGCAAAACAATATTTTGAATATAAAAAGATTCAAATTCCCTCTATTTTGTCAAAAAATGCAGTTTTAGTAGAAATCAAATTGAAAAAAAATTAAAACCCCTGCTGGAATCGAACTCGCGACCTGCAGTTCAGAAGGCAACGCGCTAAATTACTAAGCTACTCAGCTAGGCATTTAAATTTGAAATGAATTGACATATAACCCTGATAGTGATATTTTCATCCATGTTTCAAAAGAAAGTCAGCCGTTATGACGATGTAGAGATCTACCTTAAAAGAATTTTGTGAAATTGGATTAACGAACGTCTCCTATATCGATAGTTTTCTCCCTTTACAGTCGGATAACTCAGACCTGGAAGACGAGCAGTATACATCTGTGACAGTGAAAACGTTGTGTAAACAAAATGGCTACCGGAAACAATTTCCGACAACAAGCAAACCTCTGATTTCTGACGTCACAGAAAGATGTATGGACGCCGTTAAACACACCGCGCAGGTACGAACAGCATTCACCCCAGAAAACACTGCAATAAGCTTTGGTTTTGTTTTTATTTTTAGTTCCATGTTTACTAAATACAATTTGTTTTCACTCCATTATGGCAATGTAGTATACTGTATAGCTGGATATTAACTCGCTGAGCTAATTTTTGCAATATTCGCTGAAACAAAATTTCCGTGAATTTAACATTCAGTGACTTAATTAATCTTTCATATTGATAACAAATTGAAATTCATATTAAAGTAGGGGTCTAGTAGCGTGACGTCATGACTGGAGTGAAAGGTGCTCATTTTAGGTGGATTTAACTATTTTTCATTTAATTTGATGTAATTTTAATTTAGTAAAATGAATTAAGTAAATATCCATCACTCATAGTTGAATATACTATGATTCCAATTTTCTTTCCATTTGTTGTCATCTAATCCACACATACAACCAGAGGTACATATTTGTTTAACTGATATCATACGTGTAGCAACATTAAATTAATCTGTAATTTAAGATTTTTTTTCATGGCAATAATGCACTTGAGGAATTAGATAAAACAATTCAGCACTTGTTACATTAATATTTTTTATTTATTTATTGTCATCCTCACTAAAATGGTATTTTGGCCAAAAAATTGTAAATATAAAATGGAGATGCTGTGAAATTTTATGCTGAGAAGGTGTAGATTTTTTAATGCATTTTAACAAGCATTCATATATGATCATATATTGCGAGTTTGAATGAAAAATCACAAGTCAATTTTTTAAATATTCATATTAGTGATTTTGCAGTGCTGTATTTTTACTCGCCGTGGGCCGTATTGGTTCAATTTTGTACCACCATTATTAAAAAACATGAAATTATATATAAATTTCACTCTATTTATCTATAACATATCTATTTCATATTTAAGGAAAAAATTGCAGGATCATACCTCAAACAAAAATTATTGACAATTTCTAGGACTCTTCAATGAATTCTGTTATTGCCGTTTGACAGATGGGGTACACTTAATAAAAATACCATAATTTTACTCATTATACTGCCAACCCCCTAATTTTTTGCTTTTATCATACCTAAAAGAACAATCTAAGTATTTAAACTCAATTTTTTGAGAAATCACAAGTAAGTCCAGGAGTAGGGACCTACCTTAAGATTTGTTTTCCCGCGAATTCAACCAAGCTTGATTTGTTGTTAAAGTGAAAAAAAAATCACAATATTAACCCGCTATACAGTACAGTATCATCAAAAGTTTCACCATACAAACACACACTAAAGGGACTGATTCACGAAATTCCCCCAAATTTTATTTGGATATTTTAATATAAATCCTAGTATGTTGTGATTTTCGTGTATTTTTTAAAAGTTAACATTAAATTTTATGTATTGGTGCATTTAAAATTATAGGGATTGTTATGCTCGATAAGGACTTCACCAAACAAGTTTGGAAAGAGAAGAGCAGGGTGGACGAACAGCTCGCCTGTAACAAGAACACGGCCAATCCCGCTGAATTACGAACCCCTGCAGAAATCAGCCCCGCCTCACAACGACACGGAACCACTCATTCACGACAAGGACCAATCAGTGGTGGAGGCTGAAACCTCCGTTACCTGGCACCGCATGTTGAAGGTTCTCCTCCTGAAGAAAGCTGCCGTAGCCCTGTATACACTGGCAAGGGTCTGGCTGCGGAGAGCCAGGCGGGAAATGGGCTCCGTCTGCTAAAGATTTCACTTCAAGTGTTTCGGTTAGTGTTAGCTAATAGAAGGAAACACTTCAGTGTTTCGGTTAGTGTTAGCTAATAGAAGGAAACACTGAAACACTTCAGTGTTTCGGTTAGTGTTAGCTAATAGAAGGAAACACTTCAGTGTTTCGGTTAGTGTTAGCTAATAGAAGGAAATACTTCAGTGTTTTGGTTAGTGTTAGCTAATAGAAGGAAACACTTCAGTGTTTTGGTTAGTGTTAGCTAATAGAAGGAAACACTTCAGTGTTTTGGTTAGTGTTAGCTAATAGAAGGAAACACTTCAGTGTTTGTTTTAGTGTTAGCTAATAGAAGGAAACATTTGTACCCCCAACATCCACTGTAAGTCGATCATCGTTAACAGTCTTCACACAAAACTTTCAAAAACTTGCTGGCTAGTAGGAACCAGTGGACTGCTGAATTACAGACCCCAAATTTTCATAATACGTTGTTTATCACATACATAGGGATGTAATATGTTTAATTGTACAGTTAATTCAGTTAACTTTGCCTATAGCACATACTTTTTATGCTATTTACAAAATTTATTTTTATTTTGATGGTAAAATTGTACAAAGAAGTTGTTTAGAATATCTATGCATCTCAACATTTTATTCAATGTAGCATTAAAGAGTCTTCAACGCCATCAGACTTCTTGATTCTTGATTTTCACTGACCGACCCTCAATCCTCTGGCCATGGTCTTTGGGCCCACTGAGTTTTCGTGAAGACTGCATTAAGTCACCTAAATAAAAGTTGCTTCTTATTATGTCCTTTAAACAAGTTTCAAACAATGCTTTACTCTGTCTCTTGTCATTATTAGTTTCTGATCACTATCTCAATCGTACATGGACATTTGTAATTGAAATTGGGGATATAAATTTATCACATATTTACCCCTTTATCCAGTTGATATCACTTGTGTGATATTTTTTTCATATCACATAGTATGTATTCCTACGCCGCATGACGAAATCAGGACGACAATTCCCAATCAATCGATATTATAAAAATATTGATGGAAGTGAAACTGATGTTGATAATTTCTTCAATATTGAAAAACAATCATTATATGATGTTATGAAATTAGTTAAGATCGAAAGGCCTGTCATTGTCAAATAGCCTAATGCACGCAGTCAAAATGTAAACACCCCCCCCCCCCCCCCCCCCGTTCCGTCTGAAACTGAACGACGTACTCTGTATAAATCTCTCCGAGTGTTAGAAAATCCGACAGACCACATTACGACACAACAAAAATATCCGTTGTCACGTAATCTATTTATTCCTTTGATTTAATGGATTATCAATGATCAACTCCATCATGCACGCACCTCGAACTCGCGCTGCCGAGGTAAGCGCTCCACATCTAGCATCTCTGCTCTGAGACATAAAGATTCCATCACGAATACAGATGTAAGAAACCCAAACACATTCACAATAATAGCTCCACGACCCTCCATGACACAGGAAACAAAATTCTGTCAGTGGCGATCATTCCACTCGCGACAACAAAAATTAATGAGAGAGAGAAAAAAAAAATCGCGTCATCATATACATCATCACTGGATGACTAATTTTTTACACAATTTCTATATAATATGTCCTAAAATTTTTTTTTTTTTCTCTCATTTACGAATACATTGCGACTGTCAGTACTCTTATTTTTTTAAATTCCCAATGAACTATTTGTAGTGGCGTATGTTAACGTTGCGTAGGTAATTCGGCCTCAGGTAAACAAAAGAGAGAATTTGAAATCTTTATTCATTAGGCTTAGTTTGGATAAAATATGTGATAAAAAGAATCCCCCATGGTTTGTGGTTTGATATGATGATTATCCAACTCGTTGTATTTTTTCTATCCCTCGCCAAGGCTCGGGAATAGAAAACACACAACTCGTTGGATAATCATCATATCAAACCACAAACCAATGGGAGATCCTATATTTATCGTGAGAATAAATAGGTCAAAATACCAACCTATGATTTTGGGCACATTTATGCCCCCGAGTCTTAGAAATTGAAATCAGAATATACATGTACATACATTCTGAAAATATGCAGGTCAAGTTTGTATTTGGTTCCAGTTGAATCATTTTTGGCTCCCTGTACTTTACAAAATTTTTCAATAGAGAGGTTGAGATTTCAAACGGGTACGTGTACTTGTATTAGGGGAATCACTGAAATTACTCGCGTATTACGTCATCACTTTTGGCGATGACAAGGTTTCTACATGCATCTACACGTAATAACAAACTTGTAGCTTTTACGATAAATACTAGCTGATTGTTGTATAAAATTTTGCCTTTTAAACATTATATAGTACAGAGTGTATTTCTATTTTCATTTACAAGCAATTTGAACATGTTTTATCCATTAACTGAAATCAAACTGACGTTACAAGACTGAATAGTTGGAAACCCTAGATTTATTTTACACGTCATGAAAATCTCAACAGACAAATACAAAAAACCGGTATGTGTACGTGTAAGTATTGCATACGTTTACGTACCTGTTTGAAATCTCAACCTCTCTAATAATTCACTGTTCCTGCTCATGAGTTGAGCTATTTGGACTTTGAAAAATTTCAAGCATTTAAAGGTTTCCACTTGTGATCTCAGTCATAAATGGACATTTCGAATTGAAATTAAGGATAATACTACATGTATTATATCATGAAAATACACAGGTCATGCACTTATATGGGTACAGTAAGACAACTTTTGGCAGAGTTATGGCCCTTAGGTTGGAACATTCATTTCAATCTAATACATCTAGTTTCATTTTCAAGAAAAAAAAAATCTATGCAATAGCAATTGGAAATTCTGAAATTCTTTTTTAAAAAAAAAACCAAAACTTGTTTTAATCATTGTAGTTGTTTATTTAAAAGTGCCCAAAACATGTTTACAGAAACTTAAAGATTTGTGTTTAATTTAATAGGTTTTTAATTGCAGATGCGATTAAAATTCTCCTCCCTGAGAAAGCTAGAGAACACGGGGAGCTTCTGAGCGGCATGCTGGGGCTAGCGGGAGACGTTCTCCTCCTCTGTATTCACCGGAACTTGAGCCGCGAGTCTGTGATGGAAGAAATGTTGAACTACACTGACGATGAGATCAGCCTGTCAGAAAGCGTGTCCAGGGAGTTAGAGAATTTTGGTAAGTCCGGCTAATAATTTAATTTTAATCTCTCAAATTGAAATTTAAAGTAGCATAATCTGTATCTTTTGATTTTATTCACTTTGATTTATTTAAGGAAATCAAATATATAAACGGTAAAAATGTGACCACGAAATCTGTCCGGTCAAAATGTAAACAACAAGCGAGAAATAAGCCTCAAAAGACAACGTGTCTATAGCATGGCAGTTCTATAAATGAACAGAGGACACACGTCATAGTGACGCGATCTCCTTATATGGAAGTAGAATTCATAATCACGCTTGAAATGTTTGAAGTAAATAGCTTATATTTGACGTATTTTTTGAACTGTAAATGCAAAAATATACGATTATATATCACATGCATACTTATGATATGTTGTTAAATACGTAATTTTGTTCACAAAGAGAAAAAGGCCATGTGTATACATCGCAAAACAATAATACAGTTACTGCGCATGCCTACATATCAGGCGACTTTGTTGTTTTTCATAGGTTGGTAATATCATAAATAATTAGAAATAAGTGCTTTGTTTTTTAGTATTCATTTGCTTTCAATGTTGTAATTACGAACGAAAGCATAACTTTATTAGATGTATACATGGGAAAAAAATCCGAGAGATTTAATTTTTCGGTAAGATACAGATTATGCTACTTTAAAGAAAATATTTTAAGAGTATTAAATATTTGACTTCACCTTGTAGCTCAAATCAAAGAAAATATATGACATCACGATAAATGACATTGTAAGACAAAAAAATCTCGCAGTTTACCCAAAATGATTTTCCAATATTGATGAAAATGAATTGTACTATTTATTTAGAAATGAATGCTTATGGCACTAATTGGCTTCCATACACATAGTAAAATTAATGTAGGGCAAAGCTGAATATAAACTCTGGGATAGCTTAGATATAAATATCCTAACCCTGAAAAATAGCAAGATAAGGGATATCTAATTCTGCCTTGAACCAGTAAATATTGACTCTTGCAAAGTATTTTAATTACATTATGGAAAATTTAAATCTAACTCTTAACACTGCATTGTATTTCATTTACTGCATGGTAAAAACCCTATCTAAAGTGAGCAAAAATAAGTGAACACAAAATTCTTAAAGGTTCACAAAACCTAGTAGCAGGATTTCTCTTTAATTTCACATTGTTTGTATAGTCAGCCCAATGTACACTTTAAGCGGATGCATTTAATGATTTAATCACTCTGCTAGGGTTAGCAAAGAACTCGGATTTGTGAACCTTTAAGAATTTTATGTTCACGTATTTTTGCTCACTTTGAGTTCAGATTATCCTATTATCTGATATGCCAGGATTAAGCCTCTTAACCAATGAAATTGCTGAAAACAAATTACATTTAAGGTGGAATGCTACACCAGAGAAATTTGATGTGGATGAAAAGTAGCTAGCAGAGGATATGTTAAACAATATTTTGAAAATAAAAAAATACAAATTCACTTTATTTCGTTAAAAAATGCAATTTTAGTAGAAAGCAATTTGAAAAAAAAATTAAAACCCCTGCTGGTATCGAACCCACGACCTGCAGTTCAGAAGGAAACTTGCTAATTAAATGTGAAATAATTTAACATATAACCCTGATAGTGATATTTTCATCGATGTTTCGAACAGAAGTCAGCCATTATGACAATGGCTCATTCCCCCTTAAGAAGACTGGCAAATGCCCGGAAAATGGCTGGTATAGTGAATTACAAAAAACAGTGAAAAGGTAAACGTGAAATATCAATATCGGATTCAAGATGTCTTTCAAAATAGAATATTTTAGTGATAAAAGACATGCTGTATATACAGTAACTATGTGATTAAAGGCAAGTAAACATCAGATTAATACTGTTGAACTCTGTTGTACATTGTATATAATATAGACTTAGATCTTTTTCTAGGTCAAATGTCTCTCAAGTACAAATGTTATTATATACAGCAATGACACTTGAAATGTCAGACTATATTTATACTTGTTTTTAAAGATCATTCAAATTCCATCTGACAATACCGACAACTGTAATTTGTGCCTGATTTTTTTCTCTTTTTTCATAGTGAGTTTGACTTTAATACTTTTTTGGGGGGGGAAAATGACTTCTAGATTTTACAAAACAAGGTTAATTACATATGATTCGTACGATTTTAATTTACTTGGTTAGTGGTAATGGTCACTGATTGGAAGATATTAGAAATGTTAAATTTTTTTTTCTAGATTATTAACATTTAAATGATGAGGTGCAATTACTTGTCACATTTTCTTCGCTATATAGTGTGATTTTAAAACAGGTGAAAGAAGACACAGGTGATAAAATAATTCATTAGTAAACATATTCATGGTCTTGTATGTATACATGTAATGATTAAAGTTTGGAAAAATATATTTAAAATCAAAATTAGATTTCACTTAATATTTGTTTTTGAGGTATAAAATTTGCTGCAGAGTAAATTTGATGCATATGCTGCATAGTAATTTTTGATGGGGGAAAAAAAATACAATAAATTGCTTGCCCTACATTTTCCTGATGTTTCAAGAACTATTTCTTAGTTGCAATTTATTATAACCATGAAAAGTTCATTTACACCTGGAATAACACGACTAATTTTGAGACGGTGTGTGATTATATAAGGAATGATAACTCAGGCTAGAGATTGTCTAATTGCAGTACAGATTATGAGTAAGAGTTATCTTCCTTTGTATGTAAATTGTCTATTTCAGAGTATGAATGGATATTTGAGCCAAAGATTGGGGATATCGATGGCTGTTTGAACCAGTGTTGTCGGTGCTACCAGGAAGCGCTTAAAGCTCTGAAATTATCCGGGGACCACAGCAAAGTGGGTCTGGTGACCTCCCTAAAGAAACGCTTTGCCAACATTAAAAATGAGTTGGGTGTATGGTACATGAACCAAGCCCAAGCTTGCTTACAGACGGAAGGTATGTGGTGGTTTCAAGATACATGTGACCTTTATTGTACACCCATTCCAAAGGAGAGAGGGGGTATACTGCTTTTACCCCTGTCCCTTCGATCTGTCCAAAACGATATTTTCATTGCATTGTTCTCAGCACATTTTAATTCGTGGGGGCCAATGTTCGATAACCAAAATTTTGCTGGTTCGTGGGGATGTAATTTCGTGGGTAATTGATAAATAATGTGAACGGCATAATTATTTATAACGATTTAAAGGGAAATAAAACATGTTCGTGGGGACGTAAATTCGTGGGTAAGAGTGATCCACGAAATCCACGAACATTGGTCCCCCACGAACAATGATGATTCCACAGTACTCATACATGTACCAGGTATTATTTGGTAGACTACCGAATTCAGACCTTTTATATATCAACTTTCTGGTAACTGATGTAGTCAACATTATTAATATAATAACGATTACATTTTGCGTTTACTATGCCAAAATAGTAGTCAGGGTTGGACGCATGGTCCACGAGCTGAAGGCGAGTGGACTATGCGTCAAACCCTGACTACTATTTTGCATAGTACACGCAAATGTAACATTATTATTATATTATGCTGAGTGTCCATAATGTGCATAAAAAACACCACCACTATGAGTAGTTTGGCGAAGTCGAGTTTTGAGTATTTTAAAATATTGACAGGCTTGCCCCCTGTCTCTCATAGAATCGCCGCGCAGTTTTTTACTGACATTCATCGCATGTTTAGTTTTCTTTGACATTAGATGTTGGTCCCTAAATAAAGCTGATTTGTCAGTCCCAAAACTGTTTGATTTTACAGCTGATTCAGACGAATGACATCATCATTGACATCACAACTTTTCCATGAGTTGGTTGCTTCTATCATATATTGAGAACTTTTACGGTGATATAGGCCTTCTATTGGTTTTCAGAGTAATATGTACAGAATCTTTACAATTTACCAGCTTACAATAAAAGTTGGTTTTAACTCTTAAAAACGGGTATTAGAACTGACGGTCAAGTTAACTTTATAATAACAATTAACAACACAATGCATGCTGGGCCTGCGTAGCTCAGTCTGGTAAGCCTCCGGACTTCCAATCGCGACGTCATGAGTTCGACTCCCCGCATCGGCAATAATACAAATTTTATTTCTTCACTTATTTCGGCATAGTACCATAGTATTTTTTCGGCATAGTGCACGGTCGCTCTATAAATTCATAGAATACTATGCGAAAATGGTGCAATAGTGATTATATAGGGAGAAGCTAACAGGAAGCATAATAATTAGTAGTACACGTAGTATTTTTATTTACCAAATCAGGGCCCAAATGGGCATAAACATATGTAACATATATAATCATTACAGTCCCTGAAACGTTATACTTTACCATTTTTCCGGGCGTTCAGCGTGCAGTCACTGTGCGATCACCGTGCGTTCTGCGTGCGGTCACCGTGCAGTCAGTCATTTTTTATTCATTGTTCAGCGTGCGGTCACCATTTGTTCTGCGTGCGGTCACCGTGCGTGTGGTAATATAAGTAGAACGTTTCAGGGACTGTAATACAATACAAACAATACACAAGTTAATTTTTAATACATTGTGACTATATTCAGTGGTAGTATCGTTATACCCTATGGATGGATACATCGCATGGAGTTGGATGTCCAAAGTATATTTTGTACCTTCATTTTTTTAATATTTTGATCCCTCATATACTGTAAAGGGGAAAATATTATTTTCGCTATATTTGCGATTATATTGTTGATCAAGAAAATAAAACCATCGCAAAGTGCTATTCAAAGTATATGGGGTTTGAGTTCACCTATACCATCGTGAAATACAAAACGATAAAAATCATAAAATTTTAGCCTCACGAAATTAAAGCCCCTTACAGTATCTTGAATTTTATTTTTTTTAAAATACATTTTATTTTTTGTTGGGGGGGGGGGGGGGGGCCTACTCGGTTGACTGGACAGAATTTGTGTGTAACAGTGGTAAGAATTTGTCAAGTGAAACAGGCAAGGCACAAAAGCATATTCACCGAGTGAAATTAGCTGTTGTTCTGAAGATTGGAAAAGAGGACAAATCCAACTTGTTTGCTTTAAGCATGAATAACATGCCTTATATATACATCAATCATTACCGGTAGTATTTAAACTGGCACATTAAACTTCAGGTCATCAGCCTCATGCATAAAGTCACTGAGCTAATCAGGACACGAAATTCATGACTAATGCTTATTTTATGGAATAATATTTGTGTTGTGAAAGGAAGTCAGTAATTTAGGGGGAGGGGTGTTGTTGTTCTACTGTATCACAACAGGGAAACTCTATGTCTCGTAAAATTGGGAGTGGCTGTATCCTAATTGGAAGTGTTAATTAAATCAGCTACGAAATTAAACGATGTTGACTGGTATCTGGATGAATCATGTACATGTAAACACATATCTTATAAGTCTTTATCACACAACTGTATTGTTTCTGGTTTCATAACACGGGTTCTAAAAAACGAAATGTATTATTATTCAGAATTTGTAGCTGAGGTTCATTAAAAATGCAAATTAAGTAGGTCAATCAATCATGCGCAATGTAAAGAAAACAGCGTATCATCCTTTGAAACTGTTAACATTGACGGTAAAAGACATTGTTTAGTCCGTTCATCCAACCCCACCTCCTATCCTCTACTCCTCTAAAATGACTCAACAGATTTCTTCGAAACTTTCAGGGATTCTTTGTTACATGATGCCATTTTGCACCTTCTATCTTAAATTTTGATCGAATGATTTTGGGTGCGTGGAGATAACACCTTGCAGTTAAACTGGGTTGCTGTCAAACTGGTTTTGTTTTCCATTATTTTTTTTTTTTTTTTACAGTATATGGACAAAAACGACTGTTTTATTTATGGTAAAGTACTTGCGTCGAAAAAAAAAATACCCATCTTTTTAGCTTACCTGAACCGAAGCCCTATTTACAATGCTCCATCCAACACAAAGTTTGTCTAACTGTATGTGTCCGAATATCCAGGTTTCACTGTAGTTTTAGCACGGTACACCTAACAGTTGTATTCTTATCTATATTTCTTTTTCTTCAGAATCTTTATTTCCTACACCAAAAATGGAGAGCCTTTGCCAGGCCTCCTTATTAGCGCTGGAGGAAGGTTTGTCGGTGTTTGAGAGTTTGTCAGACCGAGCTAACGTGGCCCTGCTGTACACAAACAAAGGTCGGCTGAAGAGACTGTACGCTCAGGCGCACACACAGAACACAATGCTTCAAAACCAGCCACAGTTCAGTGATGTGGAACGTACATATTATAATCAGGTGGGGATCAGTCGTGCATGTCATTATTATTCGAGCTAATTTGTACTTTTTATGGCTTTGTTTGATTAAAATGCTATACTTGTGTTTTTTCGAACTTACGTTACGAATTAGGTGGTCATCTTATCTAAATCGTGATTTGTCAGTTAAGGCATTACACTCATGAGATTGGAAAAATTTCTAGCATTTAGCCCATATAATTTATTTTTTAGCTCAAATATTTTATTTGAAGACTCGCAGAATTGTTGGGGATATTACGACATTAGTAAGATTCATGTATCGAATTACGTTTTTTTCGTCATGATTGTAAGTCTTTAAATTGCACGTTTTGAATGAAACATGGTATTGTCAATTTTTGCACATCATGTAAAGATCGAATTGCGTGGACTCAAATTTTTTTGTGTGGCCTCCATAAATAAAATAAATAAGGTATTTGAAAAGTACCACAAATGTTTTTAAATTCCAAGCAAGCTTTCTCATACCTTAGAATGTTTTGATGTTGTTAATAAATTGCTTATTTTGAAAGAAAACATAATATTGCGGTTGATATGATTGATTGATTAATTGATTATTTGTTGTTTTTCGTCCTGTCGAGAATATTTCACTCATATTGAGACGTCACCATTGCCGGTGAAGGGCTGCAAATTTTAGACCTATGCTTAGCACTCATGGCTTTTAGCAGTGAGGGTTCTTTTGCGTGCCACACATGCTGCGACACGGGACCTCCATTTTTAAGGTCATATCCGAAAGACCCGTGATTCTCACTTCTAAATGCCGAGCTCTTGACAAAGGCGCCATTACTACCTATTTTCACATCTTAGGTTTGACGCAGCCGAGTGCCGAGCACGGGGCTCGAATGCACGACCTCCCGATCATGAGGCGAGAGCTCTACCACTGAGCCGCCGTGACCGGTCCTGTTAATATGACCTCACAATGTCGTATTGTCGACGTGAACAGTTGCATTGTGACGTCGCATTGTGCGGTTAATATGACGTCACAATGCAACTGTTCACGTCGACAATACAACGTTACAATGCAACATGTTCACGTCGACTGCGTTATTTTTTCCCGCGTTAAATGAAGAGGCTGATTTTATTTGCAAGATGTTTTAGGGTCTTCGCTCGCACCAAAGGTAGCACCGTCAACATATATTTTGGACTGCCTTCTTATAGCTAACAACTTTTTATGTTGTTATGTCATCTTTGTCTCTTAGGCCTTAGCTTGCTACAACAAGGCTCTAGAACAGATCCGCGGCGGCCATTATTCTGATATCTGGGAGTCCGTCCGCTGGGAAATGTCCACCTGCTACTTCAACATGGCTATACTTCTGCAGGATTACGCACCACTCCACAAGTACACCCAGGACGAGGTGAGAAAATTGTTTCCCTGACAATTGAATTTATCTTGTTTGATTACTTGTTTGCTCTCCAGTCCTTTGAGGTAAAAGCTAAGTGGAGCTTCTCTAACTGAAATTTGTCTGACTTCTATGAATTGTTCTTATTGTTAACCTCTTCTTCAAGAATCAGGGCACTACAATTTCAGCCAAACTTAACACAAAGCATCATTTGGGAAAGGGGATCAGAGTTTGTACAAATGTTGGACTATATAAATATTGCATGTAGTTGAGGGTAACATTGAAAATATTCACCCCAAGAAAAACAGGCATACCGGAGGTTGACAATGGTTTTTTGAGGGATGAAAATATTCAATGTTACCCTCAACTACATGCAATATTTGTTTTGTTATACTGAATGTTATAGAAACAACAAACTGTTTGTTCGTAGTTGTCTGTTGACTTTGCATGATCACTGTCATGCAATGTTTCGTATATCTGTGTTTATCACAAATGCTCAAAAGATGTCGTCTAACAATCTACGATGAACCATACTCCCATAAATTTTACGCATGTGATAATTTTTCATAAGTCAGACAGCACTTTAATTAAATGCATGGTTGTTATTATAATTTTGTATGTGGTGGATACTTCAGAAACGACCAGAATGTTCGAAATATACATAAAAAAATAAATGGAACGCAAAATAATTGAGCGAAATCGTCATGTGTTCTTCGTTGGCGAAACTCATTATAATCATTTGAGTTATTTCCCTTTCCATTGTTATCGTTGCGATTGAGTGAAATTCCGACCTAGTCACACTAATGGCTGCCTGATCAGGCCTTGAAGCTTACTGAAATACATTAATGGTACCGTAATTTGCCAGATACATGTATAATATATTGTTTGTACAATATGTGACCCCCGTTTTGGGTGTGAAAATTGGAGAAAAAACGTCATTTCCATGTGTATATTCAGAGACACAGAGATTTCTGGTGTAATAGTATGCAGCAAAAATTCGACCAAGTGGTGGCCTTAACTTTATACTTGCAGTGATTTTGACAGATTCTGAAACAAAGTACAAGAATATGCAAAGTTTGCAGCTAAATTTTTGAGACAACAGTCGTCTGGACTTTCTACATCGCGGTAATCATGTTAATTTCAGCAGAACACAACGTTTTGCAACATGAAAGTTTTAGCTGATTCAATATTTCCTGTGTTGAAAAAATATACATGAAACCAGCGATTTGAAAAAATGTGCTAATCAGCACGACACCAGTGACATACAAAAGTCCGATTATGATGACCTCGCTAATTGTAAAATTGAGTGCCATAATTATTTAGAGAGCAATACATTGAAGATTCTCGAACTGCCCTCTAAGTGGGGATGATTATTCAGATCAAAAACAAAGGAAGCAAATTTTTTGGATTGGCTGTTTCATAATTGAACTTTAGTGGTGAGTCTTCCAGGGAAGATGTGTTGCCTGCCTACTTCTTTTCTTTTGAGAAAATACTTCATCATTTCAAGTATCATGATGGTGGAAAAGTATATATATACATGTAATTATATTTGTTTTTGTCAGAATGTAGTTCTGTTCAAGTTTACGAAAATAGCAATGCATTTTAACTTGATGAATTTTATGAAAGATGAGATACATTATTATTGCATAGTGCCATAGATTATGTCAAGTTTCATATGATCATGACATTCTGTGATATTTTTACCTGAATAAAATGTTATGATATGCCAAAAAACATATTTAATTTTAAGGTTCTCAGGCCCTCATTCATTACTTTGTGACAAATTTGTCTATGTCAAAAATATTCTAAGTTGTGTCAAACAGGAAGCTGACATGCGGCAGTTTTGAAACTGCGTTACATGATGCAGCGCCAAATATCAGGAAGCTGGCCTCTGTGGCAGAACAGAACTAAATTCTGACAAAAAATTATAATTATGTACTTTTCTGCTGTATCTATTTGTCAATTTGATAAGAAAGTATCCTCTTGTAATGTGAATTACATGGGTACACAGAACCTATGAGTTATGTCACAAATGTGGAACCCCTAATCTCAGTGAGATTCATAGAGGTTAAATATTTGGACTGGTCGTCTCTTCGAATCTCACTGAGTTTAGTGGAACCCCTACCCCAATTTCATTTCAACAGTTTGGTCAAAATATAAGCCCTGTATCAAGGTCAATACAAAGATATCCCTACTAAATTTAATGGGGCACTTTATTTGTTTTTAATTCCAGGTTCAAAGAGAGGTGGTTGAGCTGATGTCAAAATCTCTGAAATACTGCAGTGTGGATACTAAGTCAGCTAAACAGCCCATGTGTCAGTATCGCGCTGCCACCATTCATCACCGATTAGCCTCTCTCTACCACAACTCCCTAAGAAATCAACAGGTAAGTACCAATGCTCTGTATTAAGATTCATTTCAACTGAGAAGAAATCTGTGCATCGATCATTTCGATGATATCATCGATTACAGTTGCTGGGTAGGTATGGTTTCCATAGAGATATTTTTGTAATATAAGGAACCTTGATTTATTATTTTCCATTGAATATCTTGAACCTTCGATAACATTTGTCTGATGATGCACAGCTCTGGTTATCCATAATAATATTATAAATGTAAAAAGCATTAATTAACTACTAATCCCCATGAATCAAATGCTG
>CAJDSM010000045.1:30587-70589 GCA_903981925.1 Ostrea lurida
ACGAACCAATGCACGCTTGATCTCAACCGGATACTTCGGCTCGGCCAGGCTGGCATACTCTTCTAGAGCACATATGTCTCGCAAAAGACATGCTAGTATATACATAACTTATGTGATTAAAGCAAGTAAACATCAGATTAATATCTGGCTTGAACTCTGTTGTACATTGTATATTATATATAGACTGAGATCTTTTCTAGGATCAACTGTTCTCCTCAAGTACCAAATGTTTTATATACAGCAATGACACTTGAAATGTCAGACCTATAATTTATACTTGTTTTAAGATCATTCAGATTCCATCTGACAATACCGACAACTGTAACTTTGTGGCCTTATTTTTTCTCTTTTCATAGTGGTTTGACTTGTTAATACTGTTTTGGGGGGGAAAATGACTTCTAGATTTTACAAAACAAGGTTAGATTACATATGATTCGTACGATTGTAATTTACTTGGTTATGGTAATGGTCACTATTGGAAGATATATAGAAATGTTAGATATTTTTTTTTCTAGATTATTTAACATTTAAATGATGAGGTGCAATTACTTGATCACAATTTTCTTCGCAATAGGTGATTTTAAAAACAAGGTGAAAGAAGACAAGGTTGATAAAAATAAGTTCAATTAGTAAACCATATTCATGGTCTGTATGAATATACATGTAATGATAAAGTTTTGGGGAAAAATATATTTTTAAAATCAAAATATTAGATCTTCACTTATATTTTGTTTTGGAGGTATCAAAATTTGCTGCCCAGAGTAAATTTGATGCATCTATGCTGAAGGTAGTAATTTTGGATGGGAAAAAACAATCAATTAAATTGCTTTGCCCGACATTCCTGATGTTTCAAGCACTATTTCTTAGTTGCATTTATATAACCATTGAAAAAGTTCATTTACACTGAATAACACGGACGTAATTTTGACACCGGTGTGTGATTATGATAAGGAATATACTCAGGCTAGAGATTGTCTAATTGCAGTTACAGAATTATGAGTAAGATATTTCCTTTGTATGTAAATTGTCTAATTTCAGAGTCATGAATGGAATATTTGAGCAAAAAGTGGGATATCGATGGCTGTTTGAACCAAGTGTTGTCAGGTGCGTACCAGGAACGCTTAAAGCTCTGAAAATTATCCGGGGACCACAGCAAAGTGGGTTTGGTGACCCTCCCTTAAAGAAACCTTGCCAACATTTAACAAATGAGTTGGGTGTATGGCTTACATGAACCAACAACTGTACAGACGAGATAGACGTAAGTTGTGGGGTTTCAAGATACATTGTGACCTTTATTGGAACCCATTCCAAAGGGAGACTAAGAGGGGGTATACTGCGTTTTACCCCTTTCCTTCGTCTGTCCAAAACGAATTTTTCATTGCTTGTTCTCAGCAACATTGTATAATTCGTGGGGCAATGTTCGATAACCAAAATGTTGCTGTTCGTGGGGATGTAATTTCGTGGGTAATTGATAACATTTGTGAACGGCATAATTATTTATTAACGATTTAAGGAAATAAAACATGTTCGTGGGAGGTAACCTTCGATGGGTAAGAGTGATCCACGAAATCCACCGAAACAGTCTGGTCCCTACGAACAATTGATGTTCCACAAGTACTCATACATGTACCAGGGTATTATTTGGGTGACACGATTCCGACCTTCTTCCCACTATATCACTTCTGGTAACGGATGTAGTCAAATTATTATATAATAACGATTACACTTTTGGGTGTACTATGCCAAAATAGTAGTCAGGGTTTGGACGGCATGGTCCAGAGCTGAAAGGCGAGTGGACTATGCGTCAAAACCCCGACTCCTATTTCTGCATAGTACACGCAAAACTGTAACATTATTATTATCTATTATGCTAGTGTCCATGATGTGCAATAAAAACACCACCAAATGAGTAGTTTGGCGAAGTCGAGTTTTGAGTGATTTAAAATATTGACAGGCTTGCCCCCTGTCTCTCAATAGAATCGCCGCGAGTTTTTTTTACTGACAATTCATCGCAGTTTAGTTTTCTTTGACATTAGAGTTGGTCCCTAAATAAAGCTGTTTGCAAGTCCCAAAACTGTTTGATTCTTTACAGCTGATTCAAGACGAATGACATCATCATTGACACTCACAACTTTTCCATGACGTTGGTTGCTCTAATCAATATTGAGAACTTTTACGGTGATATAGGCCTTATTGGGTTTTCAGAGTAATAATGTACAGAATCTTTACAATTTACCAGCTTACAATAAAAAGTTGGGTTTTTAACTCTTAAAAACGGGTAGTTAGAACTGCGCGTCAAGTTAACTTTATAATAACAATTAACAACACAATGCTCATGGGCCTGCGTAGCTCAGTACGGTAAGCTCCGGATCTCCAATCTGCGACGTTCATGAGGTCGACTCCCCGCGACGGCAATAATTGACAGATTTTATTTCTTCACTTATTTGCGGCATAGTACCATAGTATTTTTTCGGGCATAGTGCACGGTCGCTCGGATAAATCATAGATACTATGCGAAAATGGCGATACTCGCCTTAATAAGTGTTAATAGGAGAAGCTAACAGGAGCTACTAGCATAATTCAATTAGTATCACGTAGTATTTTACTTTAACCAAAATTCAGGCCCAACATGGCATAAAACATAGATGTACACCATATTAAATCATTACAGTCCTGAAACGTTTAAACTTTACATTTTTCGCGGGCGTTCCAGCGTGCAGTCCCATGTGCGATCACCGGATTCTGCGTGCGGTACACCGGTTGCATGCAGTCAGTCATATTGTCTATTCATTGTTCAGACGTGCGGTCACCATTTGGTCTGCGTGCCGGTACCGTGGCGTGTCGGTCATTGACAGGTAGAACGTTTCAGGGGACTGTAATACGAATCACAAACATACACAAGTTAATTTTATAATACATTGTGGACTATATTCAGTGGTAGTATCGTTTGCCTATGGATGGATACATCGATGGGTTGGTGTCCAAAGTATATTTTGGTCTTCATTTTTTTAATATTTTGATCCCTCATATACTGTAAAGGTGGAAATATTATTTTCGCATATATTTGCGATTATATTGGTGATGCAAGAAAAATAAATACCATCGCAAAGTGCTATTCTAAAGTATATGGGGTTTTGAGCTATCACCTATTCCATCGTGAAATACAACGATAAATCATAAAAAGTTTAAAAGTCCTCAAATTAAAGCCCCTTACAGTATCTTGATATTTGATTTTTTTTAAAATACATTTATTTTTTGTGGGGGGGGGGGGGGGGGGGGGGGGGGGGGGCCTCATCGGGTTTGACTGACAGAATTTGTGTTAACAGTGTGAGAATTTGTTAAGTGAAACAGGCAAGGCACAAAAGATTATCACCGAGTGAAATTAGCTGTTGTTCTGAAGATTGGAAAAGAGACAATCCAACTTGTTTGCTTTAAGCATGAATAACATGCTTATATATACATCAATCCTTACGGTAGTATTTAAACTGGCACATTAAACTTCAGTGCATCAGCCTCATGCATAAAGTCACTGAGCTAATCAGGACACGAAAATTCATGACTAATGCTTATTTTATGGATAATATTTTGTGTTGTGAAAGGAAGTCAGTATTTAGGGGAGGGGTGTTGTTGTTCTACTGTATCACAACAGGGAAACTCTATGTCTCGTAAAATTGGGAGTGGCATGTATCCTAATTGAAGTGTTAATTAAATCAGCTACGAAATTAAACGATGTTGACTGGTATTTGGATGAATCATGTACATGTAACACATATCTTTAATAGTCTTATCACACAACTGTATTGTTTCTGGTTTCATAAACGGTTCTAAAAACGAAATGTATTATTATCAGAATTTGTAGCTGAGGTTCATTAAAAATGCAAATTAAGTAGGTCAATCAATCATGCGCAATGTAAAGAAAACGCGTATCATCCTTTGAAACTGTTAACATTGACGGAAAAGACATTGTTTAGTCCGTTCATCCAACCCACCTCCTATCCTCTACTCCTCTAAAATGACTCAACAGATTTCTTCGAAACTTCAGGGATTCTTTGTTACATGATGCCATTTTGCACCTTCTATCTTAAATTTTGATCGAAGATTTTGGGTGCGTGGAGATAACACCTTGCAGTTAAACTGGGTTGCTGTCAAACTGGTTTTGTTTTCCATTATTTTTTTTTTTTTTTTTACAGTATATGGACAAAAACGACTGTTTTATTTATGGTAAAGTACTTGCGTCGAAAAAAAAAATACCCATCTTTTTTAGCTTACCTGAACCGAAGCCCTATTTACAATGCTCCATCCAACACAAAGTTTGCTAACTGTATGTGTCCGATATCCAGGTTTCACTGTAGTTTAGCACGGTACACCTCAACAGTTGTATTCTTATCTATATTTCTTTTTCTTCAGAATCTTTATTGTCCTACACCAAAAATGGAGAGCCTTTGCCAGGCCTCCTTATTAGCGCTGAGGAAGGTTTGTCGGTGTTTGAGAGTTGTCAGACCGAGCTAACGTGGCCCTGCTGTACACAAACAAAGGTCGGCTGAAGAGACTGTACGCCTTCGGCGCACACACAGAACACAATGCTTCAAAACCAGCCACAGTTCAGTGATGTGGAACGTACATATTATAATCGGTGGATCAGTCGTGCATGTCTTATTATTCGAGCTAATTTGTACTTTTTATGGCTTGTTTGATTAAAATGCTATACTTGTGTTTTTCGAACTTACGTTACGAATTAGGTGGTCATCTTATCTAAACTCGTGATTTGTCAGTTAAGCATTACACTCATGAGATTGGAAAAATTTCTAGCATTTAGCCCATATAATTTATTTTTTTAGCTCAAATATTTTATTTGAAGACTCGCAGAATTGTTGGGGATATTACGACATTAGTAAGATTCATGTATCGAATTACGTTTTTTTCGTCCATGATTGTAAGTCTTTAAATTGACGTTTTGAATGAAACATGTATGTCAATTTTTGCACATCATGTAAAGATCGAATTGCGTGGACTCAAATTTTTTTGTGTGGCCTCCATAAATAAATAAATAAGGTATTTTGAAAAAGTACACAAATGTTTTTTAAATTCCAAGCAAGCTTTCTCATACCTTAGAATGTTTTGATGTTGTTAATAAATTGCTTATTTTGAAAGAAAACATAATATTGCGGTTGATATGATTGATTGATTAATTGATTATTTTGTTGTTTTTCGTCCTGTCGAGAATATTTCACTCATATGAGACGTCACCATTGCCGGGTGAAGGGCTGCAAATTTTAGACCTATGCTTAGCACTCATGGCTTTTAGCAGTGAGGGTTCTTTTGCGTGCCACACATGCTGCGACACGGGACCTCCATTTTTAAGGTCATATCCGAAAAGACCCGTGATTCTCACTTCTAAATGCCGAGCTCTTGACAAAGGCGCAATTACTACCTATTTTCACATCTTAGGTTGGACGCAGCCGAGTGCCGAGCACGGGGCTCGAATGCACGACCTCCCGATCATGAGGCGAGAGCTCTACCACTGAGCCGCCGTGACCGGTCCTGTTAATATGACCTCACAATGTCGTATTGTCTGACGTGAACAGTTGCATTGTGACGTCGCATTGTGCGGTTAATATGACGTCACAATGCAACTGTTCACGTCGACAATACAACGTTACAATGCAACATGTCACGTCGACTGCGTTATTTTTTCCCGCGTTAAATGAAGAGGCTGATTTATTTGCAAGATGTTTTAGGGTCTTCGCTCGCACCAAAAGGTAGCACCGTCACATATATTTGGACGCCTTCTTATAGCTAACACTTTTTATGTTGTATGTCATCTTTGTCTCTTAGCCTTAGCTTGCTACAACAAGGCTCTAGAACAGATCCGCGGCGCCATATTCTGATATCTGGGAGTCCGTCCGCTGGGAAATGTCCACCTGCTTACTTCAACATGGCTATACTTCTGCAGGATTACGCACCACTCCACAAGTACACCAGGACGAGGTGAGAAAATTGTTCCT
The DNA here is from genome assembly GCA_903981925.1 of Ostrea lurida. Taxonomy (NCBI): domain Eukaryota; kingdom Metazoa; phylum Mollusca; class Bivalvia; order Ostreida; family Ostreidae; genus Ostrea; species Ostrea lurida. The sequence continues at coordinate 36,593 of CAJDSM010000045.1, forward strand.
GACAATGAATTATCTGTTTGATTACTTGTTTGCTCTCCAGTCCTTTGAGGTAAAAGCTAAGTGGAGCTTCTCTAACTGACAAATTTGTCTGACTTCTTTGAATTGTTCTTATTGTTTACCTCTTCTTCAAGAATCAGGGCACTACAATTTCAGCCAAACTTAACACAAGCATCTCATTTGGGAAAGGGGATCAGAGTTTGTACAAATGTTGGACTATATAAATATTGCATGTAGTTGGGGGTAACATTGAAAATATTCACCCCAAGAAAAACAGGCATACCGGAGGTTGACAATGGTTTTTTGAGGGATGAAAAAATATTCAATGTTACCCTCAACTACATGCAATATTTGTTTTGTTATACTGAATGTTATAGAAACAACAAACTGTTTGTTCGTAGTTGTCTGTTGACTTTGCAGATCACTGTCATGCAATGTTTCGTATATCTGTGTTTATCACAAATGCTCAAAAGATGTCGTCTAACAATTACGATGAACCATACTCCCATAAATTTTACGCATGTGATAATTTTTCATAAGTCAGACAGCACTTTAATTAAATGCATGGTTGTTATTATATTTTGTATGTGGTGGATATTCAGAAACGACCAGAATGTTCGAAATATACATAAAAAATAAATGGAACGCAAAATAATTGAGCGAAATCGTCATTGTTCTTCGTTGGCGAAACACATTATAATACATTTGATTATTTCCCTTTCCATTGTTATCGTTGCGATTGAGTGAAATTCCGACCTAGTCACACTAATGGCTGCCTGATCAGCCTTGAAGCTTACTGAATACATTAATGGTACCGTAATTTGCCAGAATACATGTATAAATATTGTTTGTACATATGTGACCCCCGTTTTGGGTGTGAAAATTGGAGAAAAACGTCATTTCCATGTGTATATTCAGAGACACAGAGATTCTTGGTGTAATAGTATGCAGCAAAAATTCGACCACAGTGGTGGCCTTAACTTTATACTTGCAGTGATTTTGACAGATTCTGAAACAAAGTACAAGAATATGCAAAGTTTGCAGCTAAATTTTTGAGACAACAGTCGTCTGGACTTTCTACATCGCGGTAATCATGTTAATTTCAGCAAAACACAACGTTTTGCAACATGAAAGTTTTAGCTGATTCAATATTTCTGTGTTGAAAAAATATACATGAAACCAGCGATTTGAAAAATGTGCTAATCAGCACGACAACCAGTGACATACAAAAGTCGATTATGATGACCTCGCTAATTGTAAAATTGAGTGCCATAATTATTTAGAGAGCAATACATTGAAGATTCTCGAACTGCCCTCTAAGTGGGGATGATTATTCAGATCAAAAACAAAGGAAGCAAATTTTTGGATTGGCTGTTTCATAATTGAACTTTAGTGGTGAGTCTCCAGGGAAGATGTTGCCTGCCTACTTCTTTTCTTTGAGAAAATACTTCATCATTTCAAGTATCATGATGGTGGAAAAGTATATATATACATGTAATTATATTTGTTTTGTCAGAATGTAGTTCTGTTCAAGTTTACGAAAATAGCATGCATTTTTAACTTGATGAATTTTATGAAAGATGAGAATACATTATTATTGCATAGTGCCATAGATTATGTCAAGTTTCATATGATCATGACATTCTGTGATATTTTTACCTGAATAAAAATGTTATGATATGCCAAAAAAACATATTTAATTTTAAGGTTCTCAGGCCCTCATTCATTACTTTGTGACAAATTTGTCTATGTCAAAAAATATTCTAAGTTGTGTCAAACAGGAGCTGACATGCGGCAGTTGAAACTGCGTTACATGATGCAGCGCCAAATATCAGGAAGCTGGCCTCTGTGGCAGAACAGAACTAAATTCTGACAAAAAATTATAATTATGTACTTTCTTGCTGTATCTATTTGTCAATTTGATAAGAAAGTATCCTCTTGTAATGTAATTACATGGGTACACAGAACCTATGAGTTATGTCACAAATGTGGAACCCCTAATCTCAGTGAGATATTCATAGAGGTTAAATATTTGGTACTGGTCGTCTCTTCGAATCTCACTGAGTTTAGTGGAACCCTACCCAATTTCATTTCAACAGTTTGGTCAAATATAAGCCCTGTATCAAGGTCAATACAAAAGAAGTATCCCTACTAAATTTAATGGGGCACTTTATTGTTTTAATTCCAGGTTCAAAGAGAGGTGGTTGAGCTGATGTCAAAATCTCTGAAATACTGCAGTGTGGATACTAAGCAGCAACAGCCCATTGTCAGTATCGCGCTGCCACCATTCATCACCGATTAGCTCTCTCTACCACAACTCCCTAAGAATCAACAGGTAAGTACAATGCTCTGTATTAAGATTCATTTCAACTGAGAAGAAATCTGTGCATCGATCATTTCGATGATATCATCGATTACAGTTGCTGGGTAGGTATGGTTTCCATAGAGATATTTTTGTAATATAAGGAACCTTGATTTATTATTTTCCATTGAACTATCTTGAACCTTCGATACATTTGTCTGATGATGCACAGCTCTGGTTATCCATAATAATATTATAAATGTAAAAAGCATTAATAACTACTAATCCCATGAATCAAATGCTGAACCTTATTATACCCCCCGCAAAACGAAGTTTGGGGGGGTATATTTGGAATCAGCATGTCCGTCTGTCTGTCTGTCTGTCCGTCTGTCTGTAGACATGATTATTTTGTCCGGGCAGTTCTAAGAAACCAATGCACGAAATTTTCTGAAAATTTGTATACACATTACTCACCATATGAAAATGTTGCACCTGGTATTTCATTTTTGATTGGACAATTTTTCTTCGATTTCAGGCGTTTTTCCATGTATGGACTTAGACATTTTGTCCGGGCATGTTCTAAGAAACCAGTGCTGGATTTTTCTGAAAATTTGTATACACATACTCACCATTGAAGATGTGCACCTGTATTTTCATTTTGATTGGACAATTTTTTCTTCGATTTACAGGCGTTTTTCCATATATGAACTTAGACATTTTGTCCGGGCATTTCTAAGAAAACCCGTGATGGATTTTCTGAAAATTTGTACATCATTAATCACCTATATGAAGATGTGCACTCGGTATTTTCATATTGATTGGACAATTTTTCTCCAATTTATAGGCTTTTTTTTTCACTTATGGACTTAGTTCATATTTCCAATTACCGGTAAATAATTCTTTAAAGATTCATAGAAGATTTGATATAAATCTTGTAAATGCATTGTATTTTGACTGAGCTTATGCACTTACATGTACACATTTCTTTATTTTGAATTAGAATATATAAAAGTATAAGAAATAAGGGGGGGGGGGTCTCTTTGGAGTGTAATTTCAAAACAAAATTAAACATGCATTTTTCAAGTGAAATACCTTTTATGTACCTATTTTTATTGAATGTACATAATGCATACATATATCAATAAAATTTCCATTTTTGTAGAAGGGGAGTGGGGGTGGGGGATCAGAACCAAGAAATGCTGATAAACAATGAAATACTTTGAAAATTCTTATAATGTATTGGTATATAATGTTTTCTTGAGTATAACCAGTAATGTTTTGGTAACTTTAATGATTCAGTGAATTTTTCTTTAAAGGAACATTTTCAATTAAAAAAAAAATGATATTATACTATATGACCAATAGACATCTTCATTCTGGTTTAATTTGAGGAAGTCTGGGTTATTTCCATTATAAATTGTGTGCCCCGCGGGGGGTATTAGTCCCGAAAGGACAGTTCTAGTTATATCAGCGGTTGTGTGCGGATTATAGCAATCCTGTGTTCCATCTGTTCATTCGCTTATACTTTATATTTCACATTTAGAGTTCAGAAACTCTTGTATAGTAACATCCAAGGGCAGATAACTACATGGCAATAGAAAAATGCACAAATAGAATTTTGTGTTTCATTTGGGAAAATAATTTTTGTGTCAGTGCTTTGATATATATTTCAATATGACAAATAAGAAAGGAATTTCATTATTGAAATGCATGAGGATATGAACCGCGACATCTCGCGCTGGCCTACCTCATGGTGCATGTTAGTGCTTTATGAAAAGTATACTGGCATTGGGCTTTGCAATTCATACCCTTATGGATTTTCAAAAATGAAAATAATTTCTTGCATTTTTAAAAATTCTACTTTCAATCCTATTGGAATTCTCAACCACTGAAATACTGTGAACGTATTATATTTTGCTTTGGATTTATTTTAGCGATTTTAGAGGAAGATTACTTCTGCTAAATCAAGTACACCGCCAACAGGGGCATGCATTATGACGGACAAAAGGGGGAGTAAACACTCACTAAATTAAGCCCGTGTCAATTTAATGTTAGAAAATCAAATTTCTGTTAAATATCATATGCGTTAATTATAATATGTTTACGGTAGATGTAATCAAGATTCATATGAGTAAGCATGTCAGTAAATGATAATCATTTTTTGATAAACTAGTAATGAGATAATAATCATTGGAACCCTTCAAGTTCATTGTGTAGTATATAGAGGCTCCTTAACAAGTTCTAAAGGAAACAAAATTCAGTGATAATTCAGCTGAGATTTGGTCCTCTTTTTGCTTTAATAGAAATTATATCACCGTGACTGTAACCCCCAGGGCTTCGCTTTCAAACCCAGGGGACATGAATTTCGCACTTTTGTTAGTAGTGTCTGTCCTACATGAAATCTGTTTACTTGAATGAAATTTTTTCTGTGTTTTAGAATTCAGAGCAGAAGAAGAAGTATTTGCGTCAGCTAATGGAGATGCACTACAGAAAAGCTGAGGGGCTTTTCTCCCTTCTGGAGTGTCATACGGAACTTCTAAGAGTATTATTGGAACAAGTGGCTTACTGGGAACACCTGTATAATGGTTAGTTACTGGAACTCAATAATTCTATACAGGCAGTGGTAAAGGACAATAGATACATGTATACAGTAATGTAATTTATAATTGAACTTTGGTATCTCGAACACTGATATCTCGAATACTAGCCACGACTATGTCCAAGTGAGTCAGAAGTCCCAGCCGCCTAGTTTCTATAAAATATTTTTACCCTCGATTTCTCGAATCCAAGGATATCAGGAAGTTTTTTCTTGGTCCCATCGACTTCAAGATATTAGGAAGTTGAATTGTAGCTGGTAATTATTAAATGATGAAATACCAGATTTTTTTATTGCCACAAATCATCTTTGGGATTCAAGTTTGTTCAAATTAAAGGTCATATCCTTCTCAAAGGGGAGATAACCAATAAAAATGCATGAATAGAGAAGGGTCATAAAAATGATTCTTCCTAATGTACTGTTGATTTAAAGACCCACTTTAAGTAAACGCCCCTAAATTTTACCTGTATCCTGAACACCTGTCAATCAAACTTTTTACAGTAGATCTCAAATGGATTGATGTCTACAGAGACCCCCAGACAGTTGTTTTGATAACAATTACAGCCATAATTACCTGGGAACCTTAAGGACAGACGTAGCATCCTAAATAATAAAAAAAATTTGTGACATTTCACATACAATTTTGTTTTGATAATATATAATTTTTTTGTGACATTTCGCAAACAATTTTACAAATGTATTTGATAATTCCTAGTTGTTAAAAAAACCATGTAAAATTACATTATACAATGCTTTACGTGAGAAAAATCATCATTTCTAATGGAGTTCAAACCCGGGTCCTTAGCTTTGATAGTCAGAGGATTTAACCATATAGCTATTAACTCTTTTCCCCTTAATGCCACCTTTTGACGCACTGGCCATTTCCTTAAGGCCTTTCTATGCTTTCCCCTTAGAGGTTTTTTGAATATGAAATAAAAGCACTGATGTATGGTTTAAAGTTAATTTATACAGGTTTAGAATGTTCAAACATCTAACAAACTATATATCAATGGATTTCTGATAAATTAAATCTTCTATAAACATTTTCCAAAAAACAAATAAAGTCACTGTAAGAAAAATGCAGGTGCAAACAGGTATAAATGAAAAAATATGTTTTTAACTTCAGAAATCAAATAATTGAAATAAATAAGTATAAACAATATTTTAAATTATAGTGGTACTATATAATGATGTTCATCTGAAATTTTATGATATTATATTCAATAGTAAATGCACAGGTAAAGGTTTTGTAAACTCACACCATGGCAATTCAGCCAAAAACATGTAAATACGCAATTCCAGAACAGGAAACATTGCATAATCAATTGTGTAATGTCCCCTTATCCACTTGGGATGTGTATAGTACACAACCCACATTTTGGGGTCTAATTAAGCTCTGTTGATTGAGTGCATCAAAAGGTTGCATTAAGGAAATGAGGGGTGCGTCAAAAACGTGGCATTAAAGGGAAATGGATAAAAAGGTCTAAGGGGAAATGAGTACTTGAAGGTAATATTGGTACAATATTTAAAATTATTTCTGAAGAGCTCTTTAAATCAAGGAGATTGAAAAAAGAATTGAAGAAAATGTCCTATCTGTCCATAAATCTTGAGGTGTGTTCCCTGAGGCCTAATAAAATAATATGTGTGTTTCCGGCTCCCCAACCTACCTGGAAAAAATATGTCCAACCTGAATCTTTTTATATCATAATGAAAGACGTCCCGAAAAAATTCGGAATCATCCCATGTTTTCACTACTATTACACCAATTAAGCTATATCATGGTTAATAAAACAATTTAAATTCTTCTGCAGCAACACATTAAATTTAAAGTGTCTTGATGATTTGGTCTATTTAGGGCCCTGTATAAAATGCGGGTGCCCTATAGTAATCACATTGTCCGTCCGTCTGTCCGTCAACATTTTCGTTGTGATGCGATAACTCAAAAAGTTTTTATCGTACAGTTTTGAAACTTTGCACAATTGTACTCTACCATAAGAGGCAGAAGTGTATAAATTCTGGGTTCTGTCCGCCTGTCCGTTCGTCTGTCCGTCAACATTGTTTTTGTGATGCAATAACTCAAGACGTGATGCGATAACTCAAACAGTTTTTGTCATACAGTTTTGAAACTTTGCACAATTGTACTCTACCATAAAAGGCAGCAGTGTATAAATTCTGGGTTCTGTCCGTCCGCCCGTTCGTCTGTCCATCAACATTGTTTTTGTGATGCGATAACTCAAAATGTGATGCGATAACTCAAAAAGTTTTTATCATACAGTTTTGAAACTTTGCACAATTGTACTCTACAATAAGAGGTAAAAGCGTATAAATTCTGGGTTAACAGCACCTTGTCTGTCTGTATGTATGTATGCTAACATCTTTGTTGTGGTGAACTTGTTTTGTTATTATTAATGGTGATAACGCAAAGAAGTTTTTTAACATACAGTTTTTTCAAACTTTCAAAAAAAATACTTTCCAATAAAAACGAAGGCACTATAATGAGTAAATTCTGGGTTTCACGTCACCTTGTCTGTCCTTATGTCATGTATTATGTGCAAATCTCTTGATTGTTATGGACATTTTTGTTTTAATGTGATAACTCAGAATTTTTTACAGTATTCTGTCCAACGTATTGGAAAACGAATACATTATGGAATTATCTTAAATGTCAGTTACTAGGTAATATTTCCATATTTGTTTACCTGAGGTTGGCTTCGATCGAGTAAAATTCTTCTTGAAGTTCCTGTTCAAGAAAGGCTTATTCAGTGTGTTACTTAATATAGATGTGATAATTCCACAATATAAAATATAGTCTTCACATGGACCGAGTACTAACATTACTGTAGCAAATACAGATAGTCTTGCTGTCCTTTGATATGCCCGTCGGCGGGGCCCATGTGGACCATGTCAGTTTTAGGTCACCTGAGGTAAACTCAGGTGACCTATTGCAATTGGTTTTCGTCCGTCGGCGTCCAATGCGTCGCGTCGTCCGTCGTTCCATTTAACAATTGAACATTTTTAACTTCTTCTTTGATTAACGCAATGAGTCCAAGTTCTTTCAAATTGGGTATAAGATCTTTGGGACAAGGGGCACATAAATTCGTAAATTTCAGGTCTCTTCACCCCTGGGGCCTGGGGTGGGCACAAAACGCCCAAAAGTGACCAATTTTCAAAATCTTCTTCTTTACAACCGCCATGTCTGAGAGAAACCAAATGCATAGTTGATGTAGAGCAGAAGCTTTACCAAAGTTTGTAAATTTGGGTGTCCACCGGGGTAGGTTTGGACACAGGGTGGGGCCCAACACTTCGGGTAAATATGTGTTTATATGTAAACATTTGAAAAACATTTCTTGTAAAGCCTTGTAATTAATGTGAAACAAATGAATTTTGATATGAATAGGGAGCCTTTTATCAAAATTGAACTTGTCATGATTCCTAGGGTAGGGGTTTTAAGTGATTAGGGTGGGGACCAAATGGTCATCGATGAAATGGTAGTTAACAATTGAACATTTTAACTTCTTCTTGATACACCCAAGTCCAATTCTTTTAAATTTGGTAATGAAGCAGATTTCGGACACAGGGGCACCACTAAATTTGTAAATTTCAGATCTCTGCCCCCTGGGGCCCTTGGGGGTGGGGCAAAAACTGCCGCAAAGTGACCAATTTTCAAAAATCGTCTTCTTTACACCCGCACATGTCTGAGGGAAACCAAATGCATAGTGAGTTGTAGGCGGAACTGCGTTTTACAAAATTCGTAATTTGGTGATCCCCGGGGTAGGGGTTTCGTGACCCCAGGGCGGGGCCAACTTCGGTACATAGTGTTTATATGTAAAACATCTTGAAAAACATCTTCTTTAATGCTAATTTGTATTAATGTAGAAACTAAATGAATTTTGAATAACGTAGGGAGCCTTTTACTCAAAATTGTAAATTTCATGATCCTAGGGGTAGAGTCTGGTAATCTAGGGTGATGGCAAATCGGTAATTTGATACATATGTGTTACACACATTGAACTTTTTAACTTCTTGTAACCACCAAGTTCGCAATTCTTTTCAAATTGGGTTATGAAGCAATCTTCTGGGACAAAGGGAGCACATAAACTTGTAAATTTCAGGTCTCTGCACCCCTGGGGCCTTTGGAAGTGGTGGGGCAAAACTGCCCAAAGTGGACATTTTTCAAAAATCTCCTTCCTTTACAAGCCAACATGTCTGAGAGAAACCAAATGCAATAGTGATGGTAGAGCAGGAATGCCTTTTACCAAATTGTAAATTGGTGATTCCCCGGGGAGGGTTCTGAACCTCCAGGGCAGGGGGGGGGGGGGGCAAATTGTACATAAGTGTTCTATATGTAAAACATTTGAAAAGCATCTTTTTCAATGCTACTGATATGTAATGTGAAAGTAAATGAATAGTTTGGAATGAGAAGGGAGCCTTGTCATAATTATACCCCCTGCAACACAGTTGGGGGGGGGGGGTTACTGGAATCAATTTGTCTGTCCATCCGTCATTGTAGGCAGAATGGTTCGCAGACTTTTAGTTGTTTAGCCTTTTCTACCAAGTCACTATATCATACATATGTCTCACTATGCATATTGCTGGTCAAAGGGCAAAGGTCAAGCACACTGGAGTTGACAGTAGCTGATATTGTGTTCTGGGCTCAAGAGGATTATGCCATTTTGCCTAGAGTCATCATATCATACTGGGACAAGATCTTATTATCGGTGTTCCCGGGTTTCCAGGAGCTATGATCCTTTCTACCTAAAGTCAATCTTATCATTACATATATACTACTCATGAGAACGAAGATGTTCTTTTATCGAATTTTGGGTTCCAAAGTCAAGTGCACATGGACATTCAAAGTAGCATATGATTTCGGCTCTTTCAGCATTATCCTTTCTAACCTAGAATCCACACCACATCATACATTGAACTCAACCATGGGTCAAAGATGTTCTCTATTGAATTTTCGGTCAAAAAGGTCAAAGGTCAAGCTCACTGACAATTAAAAGTAAGCATAAATGGTTGTTCCTTTAAAATACTTGAACAATCTTGTGAGGATTGATAATGATAATCTCTGTTGTATATGAAAGGAAATCATATGCAGTATATTGGAAAGACTACTCTGTATTGAGACTAAGAAATGCAAATTATGACGACTTCCCTGTGTGGACACTTATACTCAGGTGACCGTTAAGGCCTGTGGGCCTCCTTGTCTAGTTCACACATGTGCTCAAGATGGTGGCGCGCAGGAACATTTCGTTTACCCAAGCACAAATTGCCACCACTGATGTTGGAAGAGAAGGATTCAAAACTTGTAGATACATGCTTTTAGCTCCCTGAAACCGAAGGTTCAATGAGCTACTTCTGATTCGCCTTTTGTCCGTAATCTGTTCTGTCCGTCTGTCTGTCCGTCTGTCGTAAACTTTTCAATCTTTTCGACCTTCTCTCCAGAACCACTGGACGAAATTCAAATCCAAAACTCTGGTACAAATCATTCCTTGGGTTGAAGGGCATTCAAGTTTGTTTCAAATGAATGGAACCAGCCCCCATCAAAGGCGGAGATAATCACAAAAATGCAGAAATAGGGTGGTGTTATTTAAAATATCTTTCTGCTCAAGAACCCACTGGGCCGAGGAAAGCTGAGGATATTTATATGGATCTTCTGCATATAGAAGGAGATTCAAGTTTGTTAAATCATGACCCCCGGGGGTTACGAATGGGGCACACATAGGGGTCAGTGTGTACATATGATTATATAGGGAAAATCTTAAAAATCTTCTTCTCTAAAACCACAGGGCGAAAAGCTGAAAATTTTTTGAAGCTTCTGATATGTGGGAATTCAGTTGTTCAAATCATGACCCCGGGGGTATGATGTGGGCCCAATAGGGATCAATTTACATATGATTATATAGGGAAATTCCTTTTAAAATTCTTCATTGAGCCAGACGAGTGATATTTACCTGAAAGCTTCCTAATATGGATAGATTTAAGTTGTGTTAGATTAAGCCATCCCCCTCTTAGGTTTGGTGGGGCACATGACGGGATTAAAGTGCTACTATACTCTTCTAGTGAAACAGTGCTAGGTGAGCATGTGGCCCATGGGCCTCTTGTTTCCATTGTGACAGTAAGATCCGATCAGACAGGCAGAGGACTGAGTATTTCAGCACATTGATTTTTAAATGTTGAGAGAGCCCCTTAGTTTTGTGTCACACTTTGTCTCTGCAAAATAATGAACTGGAAACGGGAAAATCTTGAAAATCATTCTTTTCAAAAACACTGGGCCGTAAAAGTTGAAATATTCATGAAAGCTTCCTGATATAGAGTAGTTGTAAGTTTGTTTCAAATTGTCTTTGGGCCACAGTTGGGGGTCAAAATTTTACATGCAGATGTAAAGGGAAAATCTTTTTAAAAACAATCTTCTGCTTTAGAACCACAGCGTACATATGTAGCTTTGGGCAACAATTGGGGATCATGCAAACTTACGTACAGTGTACTTGCATACATGTAGGCCTGTTGTTCCGTGAGGAACATAGTCCATCAACAACAGTCTTCCAGCAAACACGGTTCTGGGCTGCTTTTTCTGGTTCTTGCCAGGTGATGTCATGTTTTATCTATTCTGACCTGTGTCTCGCATCATTAGGTGTTTTACATGCAAATGTATAGAGAAAAATCTTTTTAAAAAAATTCTGCTTATGAACCCCTGCAACTATATACAGTGTATGGTCAAGGACATATTTTGACTGTTTGTTTGTCCGAAACTTTAACCTTGCTCATAACTAATGGGGCTTTAATATTTCATATGCACATACCGGTACCTAATAACATGACCTTTCCTGTGGTACCCAAAAGTGTTTGACGCTGGAACAGGATATTTTATCAAATTATCTGTGTTCATAGAACATATGCTGAAAAAATATAAAAGAGCTGTTTTTGACTATAGTATGTTTCTTTTGCCTCGGCAGGTTTGACCGGTACAAAAACCCAGCTGAAGACACTGATGTCAGCGGTCAGGTGCTTGCTGGACTGTAGAAAGGTGCTGGATCACCTGATCAAGCAGCTGGACGACCCAGACACGTGTGATAAGGCGCAGTCAGAAGGAGCGAGCCTCACGGACATACTGGAATCCAGACTGCAGTTTATACTGCTCCAGCTCATCAAGTGCTTCAAGGCCAACAAACAAAGGTCATTATACCCCCCCCCCCCCTCCAACAAACATTAATACCCCCCCCCCCCCTCCAACACAACAAAAGTCATTATACCCCCCCCCCCCTCCAACAAACAAAGGCATTATACCCCCCCCCCCCACCCCAACAAAACAAAGGTCATTATACCCTCCCGCCCTTCCAACAAACAAGTCATTATACCCCCCCTCCAACAAAACAAGGTTATTATACCCCCCCCACCCCCCCCCTCCAACAAACAAAGGCAAAGGTTATTAACCTCCACCCGCCCCCCCCTCCAACGACAACAAAGGTATTATCCCCCCCCTCCAACAAACAAAGATCATTATACCCCTCCCTCCAATAAACAAAGGTCTTATACCCCCCCCTCCAACAAACAAAGTCATTATGCCCCCCCCCCCTCCAACAAACAAAGGTCATTATAACCCCCCCCCCTCCAACAAACAAAGATTATATCCACCCCTCCAACAAAACAAAGGTCATTATCCCCCCCCCTCCAATAAACAAAGATTCATTATCCCCCCCCCCCTCCCTCCAATAAACAAGGTCATTATACCCCCCCCCTCCAACAAACAAGGGTCATATAATACCCCCCACCCCCCCCCCCAACAAACAAAGGTCATATGCCCCGCCCCCCTCCAACAACAAAAGGTCATTATTACCCCCACCCCCCCAACAAAGGTCATTATAAACCCCCTCCAACAAACAAAGGTCATTATACCCCATCCAACAAACAAAGGTTATTGATAAACACACACACCCCCCCCCCCCCACCCACCCACCCACCCCCCCAACACACAACAAGGTAATTACACCCCCCCCCCCCTCCAACAAACAAAGGTATTATATACCCCCCCCCCTTCCAACAAACAAAGGTTATTATCCCCCCCCCCCTCCAACAAAGGTTATTATACCCAAAACAATATTGGAAACTAGTAAATGATTTAAGGGCAGAAAAAGCTGACTCAACAAACTACCCAGTGGAACCCAATAAATGGTGAACCATTTTAAATCCTTGCACACAACAGTGGACAAAAACTTTGAAAATAGATTTAAAGAAATTAAACTCCTTACTTTCAGAAAAAGAACATTTTCACAAAATATTTAAAAACTAGATAACAGAATAACCAAAAAAGAAATATATCTGCCATTGCTTCATTGAAATATAAAAAAAGCAAAAGGACTAGATCTTATTTCAAATGAATGTTGAAGAGTGGACATACAACCATCCTACCTGTTACTTACTTTATTCAACTTGTGTTTCATTTATGGTTATTACCCAGAGACTGGGCAAAAGGATATATTACTCCCATATTTAAATCAAATGTCCCTGTGACCCAACAATTACCGTGGAATAACTATAACAAGTAATTAGGTAAACTTTTTAACAATATTTTGAACACAAGATTAGATAACTTTCTAAAGTGAAAACAAATTAATACATCCTTGTCAGGTTGGATTCACAAAACATGCCAGAACCTCTGATCATTGTTTTATTTCAAATGTTTAGTTGATAAAGTATTTGTAAACACACAAAGAAGGTAGACTATATGCTTGTTTCATAGATTTCATAAAGCTTTTGATAGTGTGGTGCACAATGGTTTGAAACTAAAACTACTGCAGTATAATGTGGGAACCAAATTTTTATAATATTATTAACAACATGTACATGAAAAGTGAAGCATGTATCAAGTATAGAAATTTCCTTACCTCCTCATTCCTATAAAGTAGTGTACGTCAGGGTGACAATTTGAGCCCTACATTGTTTAAAATGTTCATAAACGACTTGCCATCATATTACAAGGTTGCATAGATTCTGTCAAGTTACATTCAAAAAATATAGACTGTTTAATGTACGCAGATGAACATAGTAATTTTTCATCATCACCAGAAGGACTTCAGCAAAAATTAAACTCCTTAGAAAAATATTGTGACGACTGGGGTATGCAAGTCAATTTCCAATAAAACAAAAGTTATTGTATTTAACAAAGCTGGGAGAACAATTAAGAAAAAATTCCATTATAAAAGTTTTAATATTGAGTGTGTATCTAGTTATAAATACTTAGGCATTCATTTCACGGCTTCAGGGACTTTCTCTTTGGCTAAACAGGAATTATACAAAAAAGGGACTGAAAGCTTATTTCAAACTACGGAAAGACTTCCTTAGCCTAAACCCAAGGTATCCACAAGTATACAGTCTGTTTTGATCATACTATCAAGCCTATATTACTTTACGGCTCTGAAATATGGGGTATGTTTAATGTCAAATGCAAAAAATAAAACAGTCTGACCAATAATATTAATGCAACAGTGCGTATAAAAATTTTATTGGTGAAACTTTTACACCTCAAAATTTTGTAAACCATATTGGTCTGAATAAGAAAAGTTGTGAACCATGCTTCACTTTCTGAACTGGAAGATATCCTTTACATTTGATATTGTCAACAGATTACTTAAATATTGCTACAGGCTAGAACATTTAACAAAGACTTCCCTTATTAAAGATGCATATCTATGTAGCAAGGACCTTCATCTTGCCCAAAAAACAACTTGGTATTCCTCCATAGAAAAATTGCTAAAAATTCTGGGTATTCAAAACATTATGACATTACTAAGAAGGACTTTGGTACTTTTTTAAAACATTCTCAAGATAATAAATATTCATGGATTGGCAGCTCTCAAATGAACTCTAAAAGATGGCAAACTTGTATTACTTTATTTTTGAAAACCAACTTCACCTAGAAAAATATTTAACTTTTAATAAGACCAGAATACAGAAAACCAATTTGTAGACTACGTGTATCAGCACACAGACTTCTCATAGAATTAGGCGAGTATAACAATATACCTAGAACAAGAGAATATGTAAAAACTGTTTGCTTATCAAATTGAAGTGAAGAACATTTTCTTACTCGATGTAGTAAATTTACAAAAGAAAGAAAGGAACTATTTGAACTAATTTCTTCTAAAGTAAAAATTTTCTAATTTACATGACAAACAAAAAATTATTCTGGATTTTAAACTGTGAAGATGTAGAGATTTTAAACTCTCTTGGTAAATCTCTACAAGTGACATTGCCTTAATTTATACTGTTCTGAAATACAGGTATATTGAATTTGATAATGTTACATGATGTATGTAATGTGCAAATGTTTATGACTGTTCCATTTCTTACAAATGACATTGCCTTTAATTTATATGGTTTAAAATATATAGATATACATGGTGTATGTATGTGCAAATGTTTGTGGCTGTTCAATTCTTACAAGTGACATTGCCTTAATTTATATGGTTCTGAATTATATAGATATACATGATGTATGTAATGTGCAAATGTTTGTGTCCGTTTCCTTTCAATCATGCAACTCTTTCCTCTTTGTGAATGTATAATATTGTGCATTGTTTATATCGATTGTACAACCTTCTTGTTGCCCTATGGGGGCCCTTAATTGGACAATAAACGAATTGAATTGAATTGAATTGAATATACCCCCCACCCCCATTTACAGTAGTAGTGCTGTGTTGAGAGAAATCCTACACTTTTCCATATTTATACCCCATATCAATATATCTGGTTGAGGGCTCTAAACAGGATTAAACAGAAAAACATGTTACGGGGGAAAAACATGTTATTTATTTCAATTGACCTCAAAAATGAGTCCTGAAAATAAATACAAAAACAAATTGACTGGTAGACAAATTGGCAGAAATGTAGCACACAACAGCATTCTCCCAATTATAATATCGCTACAAAACACGAATGTGATAATACATTGAAATTGAATATGAAGCTTTACTGGAAAGGAAAGTGCCACTTAAAATTCTTGCTGTCTCATCAGAAAACCAAAGCAACACACGGAATATTAAAAGGAAAATGAGGCCATGTGCTGGGTGAAAATGACAAAAGGATAATGCTGAATTTTATCCCTGGGTTACACAAACAAGAGGCCCATGGGTCACACTGCTTACCTGCATGACATTGGCCCTGCCAGTGTTCAGCAGTTGTGATTCTATTAATCTTTATTCCCATGAAAGTGTCTGACTCAATTTTGTAAGGTCAACAAATCTGTTAACAAAGGGTTGCCCTTTTTCTTTTCATTTTATTAGGTAAAAATATCACAGAATGTCATGATCATAAACTGAAACCTGACATAATCTATGGCACTATGCAATTATAATAATTAGAGAATGGATACATGTAACATGACATATAATGATACAATAACCTAAGGATAACCCATAAAAGCTGAAATCAGCTTATTTCCAATGGGTTGCCCCACCCTACCCCTACCCGGGCCATGATTTTCACAAACTTGACTGTGTCAGAAAGCTTTCATGTGAATTTCAATTTTCTGGTTGCAGTGGTTCTGGAAAAGAAGATTTTTAAATGCCCTCGCCCTCTTTTTGCCTTCTCATGATTATCTCCTCTTTGAAGGGACAATGGTCCTTCATTTGAACAAACTTGAATCCCCTTCAGCCAAGGATGTTGTGTACCATTCCAAGTTCAATTGAAATTGGCCCAGTGGCTCTCTCTCAAGAGGATTCCTATACACTATATGTATATTAGCTGGCAGACATAATTTATTGAAAATTTTAATATTCAAATTATTTTTCAGGACAAATTTTCAAATGATTGCATTCTATTGCAGCAAACAGAATATGGAGTTGAAAATCAAGTCGCTGTACCGTCAGAGTTTAGAGAAAAAAGACTCCACAAAAGGAGCACAGATGAAAAGTCGATGGATCCATCTCGTTCAGTTGTTGGAGGAACTACAGTGTCTGCAACAAGACATTCTTCCAAAAGAATCGGAGTTTACTTAAGTCATTACATGCCAAATGATCAAATTGTAAAAGTGAGGAGAATAAAGAAGCATTTTCAAGTGTTTGTTCCTATGTGAATTTTGTGTAGGACACTTGAGTCACTTGGGTGACTTAAAAATCTTGGAGACTTATCATTTTTGCTCAGTTCTTATTTTTTTTTTCGCTTCTTCCTCTTTCTTATGCCTAAAAGTAACTGTCTGACACTTTTCTCCGTAATCCTGTTGATGAAAGTCTTAGATATTCTAGGATATATTTGATAGGTTGATTGATTGATTATTTATTGTTTAACCTCCAACTCGAGAATATTTCACTCATTTGGAGACGTCACCATTGTCGGTGAAGGGCTGCAAAATTGCTCAGCACTCAAGGTCTTTGAGCAAGGAGGGATATTTATCATGCCACACCTGCTGTGACGCGGGGCCTGTTTGAACATGATGTTATAAGTGGACCAATTTTTCGTGAAATAGAATTGCCCCCCCCCCCCCCCCAATTATTTTTAAAAATTGGATGAGAATCTAGGAATTTTTATATTATGGCCTAATGAACAGTGATCAATCTTATAAATCCTGAACTAAATACAGAGCTGGGAAAACACCAACCCCTGAATATACCAGAGGTGGGATCAGGTGCCTAGAAGGAGTAAGCATCCCCTGTCAACTGGTCACACCCGCTGTGAACTCTTAGATATCTTGATAGTTAAAAGGAGTAACCCTGGCGTAGTCAAAATCAGTTTGAAAAGAACGGCCTAACAATTGGTATGAAACACGTCAGACAGAATTTGTCCCAAAGGCAGGTTGCAAAGGCAAACTAGATCATTATAACAACCATAACATTGCGAAATGTTTACTTTAAACTAATCGAATAGAGAATTGCCAATCGGTTAACCGCAACTCGTTCCGACCGATTAACTGGTTAATCGTATCAAAATATGTATTTTGTGACAGTTCATGAACTTTGCTCTGTTTATATACATGTGAATATGCATAAAACTATAATGCAACACTCCAGTAATATTTTGTTATATATTTTAAATTAGAACATTAAATGCAGTAACTGAGAAAACGAAGAAAGGATAAAACACGGGCGAGACTTCAAGAAAAATACGTATAAATCCCAAAGTCCAGATTCTTTACTTTCACCATCGTCAGAACTAATATATGATTTGCCATTTTTGTCCCAAAAAATTATTTGATCAGCAACACGAGAATAGGCGACTTTTCAATTTTGTTGGCTTTGTTCTCAATCTCAGGCTGGGCACCTTCTTGGGGAAACGATATTATTGACGGAGTTTTCCCCCGAAGTTTGAACTGTTTTGCTAGGATGCTTTGCCGTTAGATGCGCAAACATATTTGTGGTACCACCAGTGTACGTCAGTTCCGCCGAATGAAGTTAGTTGGCATTTTTCAATTTTTGCATTCTAATTCCTCAAAAGGGGGGGGGGGGGCGGGGGGGCATGTTCAGTATGAACAGAATTTCTACTCCAATCGAAAAAAATACAAGAATCAAATTGAATTAGAAAGGACTTCTGGTTGAAATGCAGAAGTTTGAGGGTAAAAAAGTAATCTAGACAAAATCACACTTGTGCAATCGCGTGAGACAAGTAATGGGTTCAAATGAGCAGTATGTGTTGACAGACCTCGATCCTGGCCAATGCCATGTTCTTCAGAAGCAAAAATGGCCCGTGCCCAGACTTTTCACGTTTTGTGGCAGGGTGTGCGGTATTTTTAAAAGTGAAATTCTACTTTAATAATACATTTTGCTTTTTGTGGAGGGAATATGAATTTAAATCTAGAAAGAATAAATATACATGTATTTGAGTATATTGAGACTTGCGTGTACGACGCATGTCAGAGTGAAATTCTACTTTAATAATGCATTTTCGCTTTTTGTAGAAGGGGTGTGAATTTAAATCTAGAAAGAATCAATATACATGTATTTGATGCACAACCAAATCTTAGCGTATACGACACATTTCACACCTCGCGAATTTTTTGCCAGATATCATTATATGACAAAAACGGATTCCGTCTGTGAATTCGGGCTTAAAATAAATTGCCCTAACTGTAAATATGCAAAAATTTAACACTGTAAGTCGCTTGAAAATGGCAAAAAGATTTTATTTTGCGTCAGAATGGATTAGACAGGTCAACATTACCTGATTTTTTTTGGTCATATAATGATATCCGCTCTTCTGGCAAAAAATGCGCGAGGCGTCGGAGGTGTGACATGCGTGGTATATGTGCATCTATCAATATACTCAAATACATGTACTTGGTACTAAAAATAGCTCACAGTTCCTAATGGTGTAGGTATGGTTAAAGAAACACTGGGGGGTTGGGTCAATGACACGGAGTTCAAACAATAATTAGCATGTTCCCTTACGTACCGCCAATTACAGTTAATTGTCTCCAAATTAACTTATTAGGTACATGTACATTAAAACTCAAACATATATCACTATTCAGGGCTTTTGAAAATGGATGGGATGGATAAGGGAAATTCGTAGCAAGATACATTCAAATATAGTCCCCACCCTCAAACCTTATATTTCCTTGTTCCTTGTGTTGAAACAAGTCCATTTACACTTATGTGGAGGGCCCCTGACTGACTCCATCCCCACCCCACCAAAGATTGTCTAATATCTTGAAAACTATTGAAATATCCACCCTCAAATGATATAATTGTTTTGTTCCTTGTGTTGAGACATATGTAGAGGGCCTTTGGAGTCATGACTGAACCCACCCTTTTAAAAATTGTTTTATTTCTTGAAAACTATTGAGATCCCCACCCTCCAACCATATTGTATCAAGACAATTTTAAGAGAACCTAATAAAAGGACCTGGGGGTTATGCCTGACCCCATCCTATCACACACATACACACACACGCGCGCGCGCGCGCGCACCCCCACCCCCCTGAAGAATTATTGTAGAAACTAGTCGAGTATACTAAATCGGCCTTCAAATATTTTATATATCTGTCTTATTGACGAATGTTCATTTATGGGTATTGGAAGTTGACAGATGTAGGTTAATTTTAGTCCATACCTTTGAATAGTGACATATTGTAAATCCCAAACTTCTGCTCTTCTCTATGAAGCAAAGTGTTTAGGTGAGCGATGTGGCCCATGGGCCTCTTGTTCTTAATACCTCTGTATTCCTCCCATGCCAATTTTAAGTTCATTTAAAAAAAATAAATTGCAAAGACTTGGAATATTTCCCAAAAAATCCTCGGTTTCCTTCAGTAATTTCTAAACCTGGAATCACATATACTCAGTATCTTAGTTTGTACTTTGTAAGTCTCAACATCCCCTCATCATTTCAGATGATTCCACGTCTCTATCAGTCCCAGTTCCGGGTGAGCGATGTGGCCCAATGGCCTCTTGTTTTTACAATGTCTTATGAGCACTTTTGATTTGACATTGATAAGATGGGTCATCTAAATGTTGTTCGTTTAGAGCCATAAAATTGCCAGTTCTGAACATAATTTTACTTTTGAATGTCAGCCAATCAACACTTTTTGTAAGATAATGCAATTAAAAAAAAATATTTCTGGGTCAGGGAAGAAAGGTATCAACATGGTATTTTTTTATCGAAGCTCTTGGTAGGCATGCAGACATAGACGTGAGAGCATACTGAAGAACTCTATGTTATACAATGCATATAAAGAACGCACTATATCTTGGACAGTTGTACAAATGTAGTAATAGACGAAAATAGGACGTTACTCCCGAGTTGTGCCTCTTTGATTGTGGCATGTACCGCTATTGTCGAGCATAGCTGATGAGTGATGTTTTGAAATAGACAAATTGAAAATTAGTGGTGGGATACTTTTTTTAATTAGAAAGTAAAATCCCTTGAAAATTCTTTTAAAACTTGGAATCTGCAGATCCGCGATCAATTTTATATTCATACGAAGCAGAATTTGTTCAAAACTGGTTACGGGATAAAAACAAAAAACTTTGCCGTGTCCTTCACCTACTTATAGGTATATAGCACGATGTCTTATCAATTAACAATCATAATTTTCACCAATATATGATCCTCCGCAGAACTTGAAATATAAGGACACCCAGAATCTGACAAGATTGTGCTTCATATTTCTGATATATTCTACTTTAATGAACTTAAATGAATCAGGCAACTGACAACTGCATTATTATGATAAAACGTGATGACTTTGACATTTGCAATTGCAAGTTTTCTTAACAAGCAATGTCTTGCTTCGTAATGAATATAAAAATAAGTCATGCCAAAGGGGGCAAACAGATTAGATGCCCATATGAATAACCCAACAGAGTTGTTGGAAGACAATGGTTCTAAAGACTACAATAAAGTATTATCTTAAGAAACCCAAGCATGCTCTTAATATCTACTTGCAAGTACTTGTGTGTGGGCAATCAAGAGGTGGTTTTCTAAACAAAATGATGTATCTTGTTTCCCAAACGACCAGGAACTTGTATTTTTCGGGTGCCGGGTTTTTTGTGCAAAAAGCCCAATTATCGAATTGATCTGATTTTAATTTATCGTGAGCCATGAGGATATAAGTGTGGGAGAAATCTACCGTTTTGATGCCCAGTCAATTGTTAGAAAAAATTCTCCGTGACCTTGAGTTTTTCTATACAGCTTTTAGAGTTTTTTGAGAATCCACTATCTGATTGGGACATCCATTCTGGAATATGTAGGTGGACAGTATCGTCTGAAGCTTGACTCTTTAATCAGCTGTTGTAGTTTGAGTTAGTAGTGAAGGGATATGAGGCTTGGTAGAGCCTTACTGAACAGCGATATATCTTTGTTTGTAAAGGGATTCTTATGCAAGATTTTTCGGAATCCCCCAGTAAAGGGTATGGGGCAATTCAATTGATCCTGATTCCGTTCGGAATATTGATAAGTATTCAAAAAGAAAGGTGATTTTGGAAGAATTTTCATCTTTAGTCGATGCTAGGAGTAATAAGTAAGGGATTCCAGATGTTGAAGGTATAACCCTAGTTCATTTAAAAGACAAGTATAATAGTGCCTTTACAACAAAGGGACAATGTTGTTACTCGTGCTGTAATCAGTGGGAACTAAGTACACAAGTTTTCATGTATATACATCAAATACGCATTTAGGCGCCTTCTGGGCTTCTTGCTGAAGAGTATAGTACGCATCTTCCCCTATGGTTATAAATAGACGGAGTTTTAAATAATTTTCCGATGCGCCTTTTGATCCTTCAGAAAAAAGTGCTCAAGCTTCCCTCTCAGGCCTCAGATTGTTAGTCCAACGTCCTGGCGTAATTCTTGCCCAGCAAGAATTTCATGATAGTCATGAAATTTATGTCGCCATTGTAATGAGCGGAGGTTCTCGGAATTTGGCCCTTTTTTGAAATGGGGACTTAAAGATGCCTCCATTTTTGGACTAATTGTATAATCCCAGTATAATATGGCAAGGCGCGCAGAACCCATGAATTCAAAATGAAGGAGAGGAACATGTAAAAATAAAGATTTGGGTAATCAAGTTTGTGTCTTCAGAATCGGTAGAGAATTACCAGTAATCTACCTTATTCCAGAGTAAAGATCCCATAATTCATTGTTAACCGTAAGCATAATCTGTATCTTGTACGGAAAAAATTAAATCTTTCGGAATTTTTTTTTTCCTAACGTGTACATCTAATTATAGTTATGTCTTTGTACGTAATTACAACATATGGGACAAAGCAAAAAGATACAGAAAGAACAAAGCACTTGTTTCTAATTATTTATGAAATATGTACCCAACCTAAACTGGAAAAACCCAAAGTCGCGCTGAGTGTAGAGGCATGGGCGTAGGTACTTGAGGAGAAGTTGTTGTTGACCGATGTATGACACATGCGTTTACCAATAGCATTATTGTACTATTTTAACAGACATATTCATAAGTATGCATGTGGGTCATTGATCATATATACTTTTGCAGTTGTTACGTTTCAGAAATTACGTCATATAGGCTGATATATACTACAAGACATTCAAAGCCCGGTGATTTTGAAAACTCTACTTTTCGATCATAAGCGAGAGTGCGCGGTGACAATAATGGCATATTTTATTTTCTATTTTAATATGAAGTATCGAATCTTGACGACGCAATGTCTTGGGGGCTTTTTTTTGATCGCTTGTTGTTTACATCTTTGATCGAGCAGATTTCGTGGTCGCATTAAATCACAGTGTAAAAAATCCCCAAAATACTACAGATTATGCTAACTCTTAATCAGTGGCATTGCTTTTTGCAGGTGGGTGCGACCCCACCCCGCCCCATATGATAGACTTAAAAGCTATATCCTGGTGATCATGGAAAGCTTGCCACATATGTACTTGGGCTTTTAAATACACTTTGAAGTTGTTTACAGATTGTCTCAAAATTTTCTGTCTATAATTCTCCTTCCAATTTAGAATATGCCCATCATCACGTACTCCCTTCCATAAAAGTTCAGAGATGTTTTACATCTTTCTGAACTAAGTGGTATTTATTAACACTTATGCTACTGCGAGTCACTGCTCACATTAAATTTAAGTTGTGCAGCACGTTATTGACCTCCGTTTATCTCTGAATCAAAGATAGTGGCCAATATGTTAAAAGACAAAATGTGGAGAAAGTCAAAATATTTTTATTGCATGCAAAGTGCACATAAATAGGTAGGCGCTTTAGGTAAATATTAAACAACTCATTTAGCTTCCTCTTCGGCTCTCGGCGGGTGGTGAAGTCGGGACAAGGCATGCTTACTTGTCTCGTTATCAGTGACTGATCCCACCGTTTGGTGTATCCAGGGTGCGTGTTTTTGCCCAAATCCTGTCTTTGTATTCTGTTTGGGACTTTTTACGAGATTATGCACTGGTTCGTATCTTTGTTTTGTTCTTTTTGGCTTACGAGATTCATCACTGTGTTTGTTATCTTTGCCCTTTCATATTACCATCAATGCACTTCTGAACTAAATTTTGTTTTCGTCCAATATGTTTTCATAATATTTTGATCATTGTTTGAGATATTTTTGAAATGGCAATACTGACTTTTTACCCTCAAAAAACATGATAAAAACTGAGTTAATTTATCATAAAAGTTGTTTTTTAATCATCCTGAGTTATCAGATTGAAAGGATTTAGTTTATCTTCAAGCTGTTTTCCACAAAAATGGTCGGCGAAAGTTGCATGGAAACATCAATGCGACGGTTGATATAATTGGTTGCAACTTTTATCCATGTTTGCAATTCTTTTTAAAACTAATTACAAGGGCGTGCAATATTGGTTATATGTTTTTGTGTAATGGAACCGATAAATAATGTACTTACAAAAACATCGATTTAAACTGAAGAATTTGAAATGAGTTTAGCAATGCAAGGCAAACACTTATTACGAAATAAAATACTGCATTGGGCATTTCTCTCGCAAAAAATTGCAAATATAGCGAATCTTTTCAATTTTATTGCCAATGCAGAAATTTATAACTATTCTTTGATGAAATTCCAGCATTAGTAGATTTTCGCCTTGTACGAATCTTCCCGAGAGTCAATGCACAGACTGGGAGAACTTCAATGGACATGTGGCAGTAGACCACTCGACTATTTCAACGAGCCAAATGCAGGCGAGTACCCAACTCTGGTCACAAAAGCCATAATGCAGGCGTTGGACCACTATTTCAAGAGCCAATGCTGGCTTGGATGAATACTGAACAGCCAATGCAGGCGTTAAGTAAGAATATGATTTTCTATCAATGCAGGCATGGGCGACAAGTCCATGCCATGCGGGCATTGGCGACTTAAACTGATTCAAATCAGGCATTCGGACCAGTATGGCGTCGTCCAATGCAGGAAATTGGCAGAACTGTAAACTGATTCAAACCGCATTGGCGATGTATGGCGTTACTCAATCAGAGGCATTGGGCGAGTATGGCGTCGTCTAGATGAAACAGACAATTGGGTCCGACTATAAACTGATTCATTGCAGGCATTGGCCGAGTATGGATCCATCCAATGCAGGCATTGGGGCGACTATAACTGATTCAATGCAGGCAATTGGAACCATGTATGGCGTCGTCCAATGCAGGAATGGCGACTGTAAAAACTGGATTCAATGCAGCATGGGAGTAATGGCGTTATCAGTGCAGGCATTGGGCGACTTATATGAACTGATTCGATGCAGGATTAGGCCAACTCATATAAACGATTCAATGCAAGGCATCGGCCGAGTATGGAGTCATTCAAATGCATGGCTGGCATTGGCCGACTAGACTGATTCTATAGCAGGCATTATTAGGCAGATCTATATATATATCGATTCAATGCAGGCATTAGCCGAGTATGGAGTCCGTTTCTAATGCATCACTGGTAAAGTTCTATGAGTCATTCAAGCAGGCATTGGGCTAAACTGACTAAATTCAATCAGGCATTTGTCCCGTCTACGAAGTGAATTTAATGCAGGCATTGGTGAACTGTGGAGGCACTTTTCAATTTAAAGTAAAAATCCTGACATTAACGAACTGCAACACAAATGCTGTCTACATACAACGCATCAATGTGCATAGTGGAATGTTTTCAACATTGCCTCAATCGCAGATTTAAATATATAAATGCTGTAATATTGAATTAGAAATCCTGCTGTTTGGGACAGATTCATGGCTTACCAGGTCCATCTTTTCTCATATTGAAATTGCCATAAAATACTTATAATTATAGGCAATCCTCAGACTTTTGCCATCTTAACATATAAGACATTCATAATATGTGTCTAAAGTAGGTTATTGGAATAAAAAAAGATTGGACAATAAAAAAAATAGTTCACACTGCATTCATTGCAAGTTTTGGCAACAATCCCAATGACCTTTTTATTGTGTTATAGTTCATGTTTTCAAGGTCAACCTCTAGACCATAAAGGTTTGATAACATATAATCTTAAGGTTAATCTAGCACAGACGTTTAAAACTTCTGGAGTGTACACAAAATAAATATGAACATTTCTTAAAAAAAATTATATGTTAATGAACATTAATTATCGATCGGATAGAAACACATGACCTGGAATGAGTCCAGCATGAAGGTCGTCCTAGGAAACCATTAAATCCTGTCAGACTGATTGACAACACAGATGTAGATTTTACAATTTATCATTATTTTAAGAATTAGCTGGATTTAAAATGTTGGCTTCTAAAGGTCTGTTCTCAGTTTATGGTCTTGGGGCCTTAGAATATTACCTTATCGTGATCTTACAACCAAGTGCTCATGTACATAGTACCTCATTACTGGCTGTCTCTCGTCATTAAAGGTTCTTTGTCGATTTCCTCTCCATTCTAATAATTTCGTTCAGATTCACCATTTATACCGCCATATGACATATTTGAATGGAAAACTAAAGACGTTTTGTTATATATTTCTGAAGTTTTTTTTGTTTTACATCCGTGTTGCCTTTTATTTTTACTTTTGTTATACGTGTATATATGAACCAAATCAAAATCGATATATTCGCAGTTGGGCTTTTAGCACAGACTTGCATGTACCCGGTAAACACCATTCTGATTCCACGCACAAATACTCTGAAGTTGATGGTAAAAGATGTCGGCGTTCCTCATTGAAAATATTCAGGAAGTCTTTGAAAATCAAGTCTTCCAATAGTCTGTTGAAATTGCCATTGGCCTATATTATGCTCCTTTATTAGTCGACATGTTTCAGTACTCTTGTGTACCAGATTCCATCGGTTTAAAACCGAAACAGGCAATTTGATATTACAAGTGTTTCGACAGTCTCATTTAATGCTACATATAACATTTCGCCAATCCTGTGGCCTTAATAATGGTTTTATTTGCAGACACAACCTGCCATTAGGTTGAATCCAGTCTAATGTGTTTCATTCCAATTGTAGAGTAGTTCTATTCTTCCTATATAGGGGGTGTCACCACTCATTATTCACTGTCACTTGATCCTACCTCTGGCGTGTCCCCCGGGCGTGTCCAGGCCGGGTCTTTGTATGTCCTACTCAGTGGCGGATCCAGGATTTGTCGAAAAGGGGGGCCCAGTTCGTTGAAAAAGGAGCCAATGACCTTAAGGTCTAGGATGAAGCCAAAGTGGGGGCCCAGGGGGGGAAGCTCTCGGGTTTTAGAGCTTCTAAAGTTACTTTTAGAGGTTAATTTAGCTATATATCTATACATGATAATTAAGTTTGGTCACCAAAAGGGGGGCCCGGGCCCCCTGCCCCCCTCTAAATCCGCCACTGCTACTCTAAATTTAAATTCTGCATGTGTTGTTATTGTTACCTATCCGTATCCTTTACAAGGAAACCAAACAGACAATTTTGCAGTGATCGTATATTTGCTATACTAATTTCGGCGAAGCTGGGCTTTTTGACTGAAGCATACGCTGATTTCCAGACAGCCCCTTCTGTTTAAAATCAGGAAATTCTATCTAACCTCCGGACGGTCATGATGGCTTGTAAATTTATCCAACACCGCGACATTAAGATAATATACTAGACATGATAATTGATGTTTAAATATAGGAGATTAAGTTACGTACCTACATAAGACAAACAATATAGAGGGCATATCAATCCCCCACTCGGCAAACCTCGGAAGATTCGTACCTCATCTGACGTAGGTCACGGAATCAGCCGAGGTTTGCCGAATGATCAATCCCCGGTCCCACTGCACTCACGGAGGTAGCCAGACGTTTCGGCCTATGGACACTTCGGCACGTACAGTTGGACACTTCGGCCCAAACACTTCCAGCACGTTAATTGAATATTAGAAAATCCGCTGAGCTGGTCTTACTACAAGCGCTGTGCGAGTAACGTAACTACTTGTGAGAAGACCGAGGCGGGTGTGTCTAAAAGTCGGTCTCGGTTCCGGTCTTCGGTCCCGGTTCACTGTCTAAAAGTCGGTCTTTCGGTCTCGGTTCGGAATAGCAAAATTGTTATATTTGTTTACCATGAGTGTTTTTTAAACATTTAAAGATTTTTTGTTTAATATATTAACATATAGCATGTTTGAATTAAACATTGCAATAAAGAAAAACACATAATTATGGACTTAAATATTATTTGCATGATTCTAACTGAATACAGAAAATTGATTTGCAAGTTACGAATAAGTGATCATTCTTTAGAAATAGAAAGAGGAAGATACAGAAAAATTCCAAGAAATGAAAGAATCTTGTAAAAAATGTAAAACTGTTGATGATGATGAATTTCATTTATATTTTAATTGTTCAATCAAGAGACGCTAAGAAAAAATATACTTGTCAACTCTAGAATTTCCAAAAAATCTGAAAATTGAAGAGAAGATTAAAATAATTTTAAATCCGGAAACAAATATATACATATTAAATAATTGAATCGCCATCGGAGTTCATATTGTGATACTTTTTTTCTCTGAACCGAGACCGCCTGAACGACCGACTTTTAGATAGTGAACCGGGACCGAAGACCGGAACCGAGACCGACTTTTAGACACATCCGACCGAGGCGCTGTCGAAATTATTGAGGGATGATATGGCCATTTAGTGTCCAACTGTTTGGGCCGAAGTGTCTGACATTCATCTCGGGGTGGGATTGGGTAGGATAGACCAGATTTAATTTTACTTCGCGGATTTTAAAGCGTAAACTGCACCGAGTTGGATTATAGCGTACATGTATAACCTAGGTCAAAATTAGCTTCATTCTTTAAGTATATATAAACTCAGTCATAAGGTGACACCAATTTGTAGAATAATTCTTCGGATTTTTAAACAAAAAACGTGAGGTGGGATAGCGAAATTATTTCACAAATATTATTTTTCATTTCGGAGTGAACATTATGAGGCGAGCGAATACAAGAATTATCAATATTTTTAATTAAAATGAACAAAGGTTCAAAAAGCGAGCGCTTAAAAATAAAGATCTAAAATCATCAGATATCATTTGTTTACCACATGAACTTAGTGTTTTGAAGTATTGTACATAGAAAGATAGGAAAAATTACCGTGACTGTCAAGAACTTTCTCAAGAGCCCGCGATTCTGTCATTCGTCAGCCATATGTATCATGCATTGTGCCCTTGTAAAATTTACGCAGATATTTTTGGACATGCGGGCGGACAAATTATATTTTAATAATATTATTATTAAGATTTATTACAAATATAGAAGCAAGCGAATTCGTAGATCTAGATCACAAGTTGGCATAACCTAAAGGCTTCGATTTACGGCGCACGATTTCTGCGCAAGACTTGCATTTTTGAATAGCCACCTAAACTGTTTAGTATCAAAATATATTAAAAAGCAAATATACCCTGACATACAGTTCTGCAGCCGAACAGAGAGCACATTAAATATCTGGTTAATGGAGAGTCGGCGTAAACACAAACTTTGGGATGATCCAGACTATCTAGCAATTTCTATATAATTTTTATCGGGATCGGTACTTTTATTCAAATCTGAAATATAGCGATATATATCTGAAATTGGTCATTCCATTTCAATTTCTTTTGAAAATAAATTTGTGTAATATGATTTTTTCTAACTTATATGATTTTTGAAGATTTTATTCATAGATTTAAAAATGTCAACAAATGACGTTTTCAATTTTCATAAATACTGTATTATTTATCTATAACTTATGACTATCAGAGTTTTATTTGATATTCATACCATGCATCAAACCACAACAAAGTTTGAATCCTAGATTCCCTAATTTGCAAGCAAAACACCATTTTTATCATTCCAGATAAAATCACCCCCAAAAATTCGTATTAACTAATAGCGAGAGCTTGTATTACTTTTTCGATGGTGAAAGCATGCTTCATACAAGGTATTTAACTGGTTCATTAAATAAAATTTCAGCGCAATGTGCCACCTTAAATTAAGTTCCCATATTTTCATCACAATCGTGAAAAAGCCCCCAGGTTTGGACTGCATGTGTGCTGCTACTCACTTAAATCATCTATTTGATCCTTCTGCTGTCATATTTTGTCGTTATTGTGATATCATATGACTTTGTACTTGGCCTCCAATATTGGTGATAGTTCGTGAACTTTCAACGGAAAAAAAAGTCTGCCGATTAATGATTGGTCGATTTTGGAACTAGGAAGCCTAGTCATAAACATCTCCAGGGTTCCTACATCTCTCCCCCGTCCCGGAAATAACAATTCTCCGACCATCTTTAAATTAAAGTTTCCCTGTTGGTAATGTAACCAGTGCATCTTCCTAAACAGATCTTTTATATCATTGGTTGTTTTTTATTCACACCATCACAAATTACAGTCGGACAAACTATATTTTCGGTCAAGAAATCTTGTTCTTGTTCAACTTACTGCAGGGTCCGATCAATCTGTCTGCTCGTAATTAAGCTACAATACCATAAGAACGTCGTAATGGTGTCAAATATTTTTATATCATGTTGCTTACAGTAATGAGAACGTACTTTTTGCTTGAACATGATTAACTAAGCTGTTTTTTAAAATCAAATATTATATACCACGTGTACATTCTTCGTTTGCTCCGTCATTCTTGTTATTACGAGATCTCGTGCATTGTAGGTGGATTTTTTTTTTTTTTTTTTTTGCTATTCGTCCTTTGTTTTCGAAGACGACCATGACATCTAGTGACAAACTGAATGGTGACGTCATGACTTGCGCATGACTTGGATTATAGTGAAGGAGACTTGCGCAGAATATCAGCCTCACTCCTTCGTCCTGAATCGCCGGGTCCAGCGGCAAGACAGTCAAGACGGCTGGAGACGAACCAGGATGCAGGAGCTGCTGAAATGTTGCAAGTGTGCTAAATCAACCGCCTAACGGACCCCACTCCGGATTTTCTTTCAGGGTTTACTCCCTTAGCCTTCTACAAGACAGTAGAGCTATTTGCCCATAGCTGGGGGTTTGGTTTGTTTGGCACCAGGACGTATCCACACACCGGTGGGCCTGCATGCCACACGTCTTGGGGCCAAACATCCTCCGAGTCCTTGTCCGTTTTGCCTGAGTCCTTGAGGTGCGCAGTTGCCCAAATGACAGTATGGGGAACCCCGTTGAATGGCAAAAACGGTGTGATGTGTCTAGTGTGGTAGCTGTTGAGTAGTGCTTTGTATTTCTCGCTTTAAGCTAACACCGCTGGCTAGTATTCATGCAAAAAGGGGAGACGAGTGCGTAAGTCTCTCCCTGCCAGTACATAGCCTCTTCATCGCAAGACCTCTGCCTCAGAGATTTTCCATAACGTGGTGATGAAACTGCAAATATGTCTGACCTATGGCCAACTTCTCTATTAACACACTCTCTGTAAAGGTTTCAGTTTCATAGGCGTAGGACTGTCTTGAATGAGGGGGAGGTGCATCTAAATAATGTGACAAAAAAAAGCAAATAAAAAAAAGAAAAGAGAGAATCTAATGGAACAATAAAGGGGGGGGGGCAAACTTCCAAAAATCACTGAAAGTGAGGGGGGTACTTCTGATAATTACCGAAAGTGGAGGGGGGGGGGGCAAACTTCTAAATATTGTGACAAAAAAAGGTAATAGAACACTGAAAGGGGGGGGGCTTCTAAAAATTGCCAAATGTGTGTGTGTGGGGGGGGGGGAAGCTTCTAAAAACACTAAATGTGGTGGTGGTGGTGGGCAAACTTCTTTATGTTGACATGG
This sequence comes from Ostrea lurida, assembly GCA_903981925.1. NCBI lineage: Eukaryota > Metazoa > Mollusca > Bivalvia > Ostreida > Ostreidae > Ostrea > Ostrea lurida. Next base: position 68,084 of record CAJDSM010000045.1, read on the forward strand.
TGCAGAAAAACTTGACAAAAAGTGGGGGGGGGGGCATACTTTTGCCCCCTTTCAAAATGGGGGGGGGGGCAATCCTCCATCTCCTACGCCCATGAGTTTACCGGTAAACTCAATTTTCATATCGCCGCAAGGTTCTACATTCACGCTCGTCTCCTCGTCATTGACACCCTGATGTGATTTGTTTACCTACATGTAGCTCGCCCAAATGACGACCTGGTGACGAGTTTGGATTTTCAAAATAATTTCTTAAATCGCCCTATCAAGAAACATTAGTGAGATAATGCATAATTTATCAAAAATTCTTTTGCAGAATACTTTACCAGAATACCCAGTACTTAATTGTATGAAATATTATGAAAATTTACACCATCTTGATATTGAAATGGCAAACACCTTGTAAAACTAGAACATCGAGAATCTTTTTCTAGGTCACAGAAGTCAATTTGATACCGTTTATCACACAACAGCTATTATTTAAGTCTGTACATCCTGGCACTGATTTTGTTTACTATCCATTGGTATTTACTTCAATCTGGCACTCCCTGACTCTCGGAAAAACAAAAACATTACTAAAACTACCATATTATGAAAGGCATGCTATGCGTATGAGGACTTTTTAAAGCGAGGCCAACTACTAACGAAAACGCTTATGTTGCAGGGTTATAACGAATCTCGTTTAAAGTCATTATTTAGCAGGTTCTACGGTCGCTATATATAACGACCTTGTTTGCGATTACAAATTATCACAAATTAAAGTCATACATGTATGTTGACTGATGACGATCAATCTCGTAAGTCCAAATAGAATACAAAAACAAGAGTTGGGCAAACATGGACCCCTGGACACACCGGAGGTGGGATCAGGTGCCTAGAAGGAATAAGCACCCCCTATTGACCGGTCAAACCCGCTGTGACCTAGCCCATAAACGGAGTTATCCATAATCAACTCAGTGTATGAAAAATGGCTTATCAATTGCTATAAAACACATCAGACAGCATTTGACCAAATGATATCAACATGCTAAATTCTCAACATCATTTAAGTTCTGTGGTCAGTTGAGGGTACATACTTCAGCATAATATTATCTTCGACTGTTTCAAGATGGCCGCCATGTCAAATGAAGTTTGTCGGATTTCAACCAAATATAGCTTTAAGGTCTAATTCAGGATATGGACTCAATATATTTCTCTGTCACCATTTTGGATATGTGGAGGTGTCGGGGACATTTGTGTTGACATCCCAAGACTGTTATAAATTGTTATTTATTAGATTCCTGGTGTCCTGTTTTTAATATACGAATAGTCTGAGCTACGATAATATTGATAGTGTGGACCCGTAGTCGCCCCTAATATGCATTAATCATTTCAAAAGAATAAGAAAGCTAGTCTGTGTAAACAACGCCTTTGCTCAAAGTGAAGATGAGTATTTTGCTTGCTTGCTTATTTATTGTTTTACGTCTCACTAGAGAATATTTCACTCATATGGAGACGTCACCATTGCCGGTGAAGGGCTGCAAATTTAAGCCTATGCTCGATACTCAGGGCCTTTGAGCAGTGAGGGATCTTTATCGTGCCACACCTGCTGTGACACAGGACCTCTGTTTTTTTCTGGTCTCATCCGTATTACCTCTTACGACAGGAAGGGGATTCTGGGGACCTATTCTAACCCGGACCCTGATACTATAAGAAAATTTTTTTAACACGGGTTATACTTTTTTCTGGAATACTACACATTGTTTACTTCGCCATTTTATAGCTACTTTCATCACCCGATGGAACAACATAGAAAGCATTTTATTGTTTTATTATTACTTACAAAATTTGCCGTTTCCTGAATTTTTATCCCCCCCCCCCCAGCATTTTTCTTGTAAATACCAAAAGGCGCCAATAAGATTACACTACCAAATAGCCTGCTAGATGGACATCCTATCTCGCGGTAGCCTCTAATTCGACATTCTCGATATATTGACGACGTTATAATGCTTTTCATTCATATGTCGATTCAATATATCCCGGCGAACTAGAAATAAAGGACACCACAGAGTCTTCCATGTCTGCTTCGTACTTGGATATTTTATTGAAACATTGACATTAAACGGCAAACTAACTACACAACTTTATGACAAACGGGACGATTTTCAAGCTTCTCCATCGTCAACTTCCATATTTATGTAGCAATATTCCATCATCACTTGCATATGGTGTGTATGTCTCTCAAACTTATTCGATACGCAAAAGCTTTTCTGCGTATGATCAGTTTTTGAATCGAGGCCAAGCTATTACAGAACAAGTTGTAGTTGCAAGGGTTTCAACAGTCACGTTAAAGGCAGTATTTCATAACTTCTATGGTCGCTATAACAATCTAGTTTACCAGTATGACCTAGCTATCTGATGTGTTTCATAGCCATTGTTAAGCCGTTTTTCACACACTGATTGTTCCGTTTACCAGCTGATCAAGATTGGGCTTCACGGCGGGTCGTGACCTGTCAACTCGGTGATGCTTATT